>BLSH010453289.1:149525-160711 GCA_018402905.1 Glandirana rugosa
TCCCAATGCAAAATAGGTTCACGGTCTTCCCTCCCGAAAATCGGTCCGTCCTTCCACCTAATCGTCCGAAGGGAAGCCTGCTAATCCACCTTCCTGCCTGGCTAAAAGCCCTCCCTTCTGGCACTTGGATAAAACGTAACCCTGTCCATGCCTGATAACCCCGTCCCCCTTGTCATGCTAGCCCTTCGTTATTTATTTTTTTTTGCGCTTGTACGGAGATGAGATTGATCATTTATGATTATATCTTCCAACTATCGACCTAAATCCACTTCCCCATGTGTTGTATTGATTGCTTGGGTTGTTGACTGCTCAGAAAGTAGATTGACCATTCTGGTCCCGTCAGAGGCGCGCCTGTCCTCTTTTTCTCCCTCCTAGGTGGTGTTGGCAGGTCCTCCTGGGCGAGTTTAGGTCAGAGTGGGTGGGATTGAGGAGAGTGAATGGTGCTGAGTGTGTGGCAGTGCTTTGCTTGAAGTAGTTGAGAATGACTCTGATCTCTTCTCCTTTCCGGGACCACCGCCCACCAGCATACCGTTCACTGGATCTCCTTCAACTACCAGGCAGCCTGGGAAGAAAGAGTTGTTATATGGAGTTGAGGTGCACAATAAGGGGGTGGAGGGACTGGGGGCACACAATGTGGGGTGGTGTATGGAGTTGGGGGCACAAAAGGGGGGTGGAGGGACTGTGGGTGCCCAATGGGGGGGGTTTGGTGATGGAGGAATAATAGAGGGTAGAGCGACTGGGGGTATATGGAGATGGGAGCCACAATGAGGAGATGAAGGCAGTGGGGGTACACAATGAGGGGAAGGGGGTATACAGAGGGAGATTCTCATCTAGGAGGGTGTAGGGCAGCCTTTCTCAACCTTTTCAACACGAGGAACCCTTGAAATAATTCTCCGGTCTTGGAGAACCCCTGCTAAAAATTAAAGATCTACAACTCCTGATACATTAGTGGGATGGTCAATGGGAAGAATGCTCCTTACACTTGTGGTCATTGGGAAGAATTACCCCCTTACAGATAGCTAAAAAGATCAATGGTATCATTGGGAATTTATCTGAGAGGTAGAAATTGACCATTGCTCAAGGAACCCCTAGCAACCTCTGGAGGAACCCTAGATGAGAAACCCTGGTGTATGGAGTGGATGAGTAAGCCAGCCCTACATGGAAACTCAGGTAAGGCACAAATTATACTATGTATCCTATATTTATATATATAAATGTAGCACCCTCCTAGTTGGAGGAGCAGGGGTTAATTTGTTTTTGGACTGTGCAAGGCTTCAAAGGCTGTTGCTCCCCCTGTCTCCTAGAACTCTCTGGATAGGTTGGAGGAACAGAGGCTGCAGCCTGAATATTTATGGAGTTTCCATCAATCCCTGGGGAGGTGAGGCCCAGAAGGTGGGGGGACAATTCATAAATACTCAGGAGCCTTGCAGTCTGAGTAGCAGAGTCCAGGGTCCAATCTTCTAGTGGGACCCCTGTGCTGGGAGACTCTGCTCCTACGGCAGAAGGAAGACCACAAGAGAGACAGAGAACTGGGAAGCCTCATGCCAGTTTAATCTCAGCTAGGCTTAGCTCCAGACATCCAGGGATCCAGAATCAGCTTGTACGGCAGTAAGGCCAGTGCAGCAGCCTTCTGAATTTAAGGAGCTACTTAAAGGGCAATGCCTCCCATTCAATAGACCCCAAGGCTACAAAGAGGACAGTAAAGTGCAATCCTTTACATGTCTAGGACCAGGGCACAGCTTAGAGCCAGCACAAAGCTGCCTATAGCACCCAAATATCTCTAGCTTGGGTAAAGAGCAGCCAGCTGCATGCAACCCAGCCAGGAGTTGCACCTACAACTTCAGTTTTGGAACTTTTTGTTGCTACTTTCAATGCACCATCACTCCCATGGGTAAGCAGCGCAGTTGGAGTCAGTTCGTTAGCAGGTCTTCATCTGTTCGTTTGATGTTCTTGATTTCTGGGCACCCCATGCATCCCTATTCCCTATCCAAGTTCATCCTTTTATATAAACAAAACAAAACCAAATCCCCTGGACGGTTTTATTGAGCCTCTGGGGGGAGCAGGAAAATTCCTGTGGACTTGGTGGAAGGCAGTGCTAATGGTCCATGGGTTGGGGGGGAACAATACTTGCCTTGCCTCAGGTGCTGGCAACCCAAGCTACGCCACTGGGTAAAAGATTCATTTACTTACTTTTGTTAAATAGTACAATTTTATAGAGGTCTATACATCAGGCCAAAAAAAAAGAGGGAAAACTAAAAAGGAACGAGGGACGGAGGGACATGGTTCCAAAAGCGAGACCATTGGGAGCTATGCTAGTAAGTCTAACACATGTGCAGTTCAAGCAACCAAATTCTTCCCATCCTCAGCTATGTGTGTAGTAATAGGCAACTTATCATTTGACCAAGAAGGGTTGGGCATACAGGTATACGGCTCCTCTAGGATCGCTGGTATCATTTGTGACAGTAGGAGCCACCCCGGAAAAAAACAGCAATAAACCAATGTGTGCCTTGAATGACCGCAGTTTACATCCCAGCTGATCAATGTCCAAGCAAATATTTGTCATCCTCCAAAGTTAGTTGTAGCCCATAAAAGGGGCCATTGACCAGACGACGTCACCCAGCACAACCCCTCTTGGTCAATGTGTAAAGACAGGAATGTTCCCTTGAGGGTAGGGACTGAGGGGAATGTACAATGTATATGTAAAGCGCTGCGTAAATTGACAGCGCTATATAAGTACCTGAAATAATAATAATAATAATGTTCCGCTGCAGGGTTCCCCTTCTTCTCCAGCCACCAGGGGCGTAACGATAGGGGTTGCAGGGGTTGCAGGGGTTGCAATTGCAACAGGACCCCATGCTCCAGGGGGCCCATGTGCCCCCCTTGTACACCTGGATAGGAGGGATGGCGGGGGCGGCATTTAGAGGAACCAATCTCCTCCATTTTCCTCCTAATGCAGGAGATTGGTGCCTCTATGCTGCCCCCCCGCCCAGTCCTATCCAGGTTACTTGTCTTCTGCTGTTCCCAGGGTCCCTGTGTGCTTCCCTGGTCCCCCCAGAGAGCTGCTGTCTTCCCCCCTCCTGTAGAAGATGAGTCATGATGGAGAGATGGGAACGGGTCGGTGAATTTGTCATTTACCCCCTCCTTCCTTTTCTGAATGGACAGAGTCAGTGATTGGTACCAATTGGTTCATTCATAACTGAAGCATACTAAACTGTTTTTACTATACTTCCGTATCTGAATGAATGGGAGGCTCGGTTCACAACTATTCGTTTATTCGGTGGGACCGTAATAAGGGCATCCGCGACGGGGGTAAAGGGCCCCAGGATCAGTGGGAAGGGCCCTGGCTAGGGTCAGGGGGGCCCTTCATAATTTCTTGCACTGGGGCCCCAAAGGTTCCTAGTTATGCCTCTGCCAGCCACCCAGCATCAGCAGCAGGTTTTCCAAGGTCATAACCCCCCCCCCCCCATACAACACCTCATTATACACCTAAAAAACATATTGGTTCTGGAAAGTGAGGATTTTCTGCAAACCAATGACTTTCTGTCCATCCTCACAATGGAAGACACCATTGGTGGCTGTAGATTGGGGCCTTCAAAGTAGACACACGGAAACAGGTGGTCACCGACCAAGATGTAGATTGGGGCCTTCAAAGTAGACACACGGAAGCAGATAGTCAACGACCAAGATGTAGGTTGGGGCCTTCAAAGGCCACATGTCTGCCGCAATGTCGCAGTCCCGATAAAAATCGCAGATTGCCGCCATTACTAGTAAAAAATAAACAAAAAATAAAAAAACCCCAGAAATTAATTCTCATGGTTTGTAAACGCGACCACTTTTGCGCAAACCAATCAATAAACGCCGACTGCGATTGTTTTTATCAAAAATATGAGGAAGAATATAAATCGGCCAAAACCGATGAATAAATTTGTTTTTTGGATTTGTATTTTAGTAAAAAGTAAGAAATATTGTTTTTTTTTTTTCAAAATTGTCGCTCTTCTTTTGTTTATAGCGGCGATCGGAAATGACGAAGAGGGGATCAAATACCACCAAAAGAAAGCTCTATTTGTGGGGAAAGAAGGACGCCAATTTAGTTTGGGTACAACGTCGCACGACCGCGCAATTGTCAGTTAAAGCGACGCAGCGCCGAATCGCAAAAAGTGCTCTGGTCCTAAGATGGGAAATCCTTCCGGGGCTGAAGTGGTTAAAATCCTTTTTTTAGGTAATCAGTTTAGAGTTAATCATGAATTATGGCCCTAGGATTATTGCTGGCACCTCGATGTTTAAGAAAATACCTCACATGGGTGGTGCCATCACTGTTTACATATGTGTGCCGGAAATACATGGGCATTTGTATGCGCATGGGGGAACAGGGGTGCTTTTAATTATTTTATCATCTTTATTTGATTTATTCTTTTTTTTTTTTACACTTTTTTTTTTTCATTTAACTTTATTGCTATCACAAAGGGGCAAACACGCCCCCTTATGATAGCTTTGGGCAGGTGACTGGTACACTGTATTGAGACATCTGGGATCTATTAGACCCCCAATGTCTCCCCTGCCCTTCAAAGCAGCTACCCAAGCACAGATCATACTTGGTTAGATGCTCTTCCTGGTGTAACAGCCACAGAATGACAGCCCTGAAACCGGAAGAGAGAAAAATCCTTGATGCTTCCAGAAGCATTCATCTCAGAGATCGGCGAATGGATGATCCCCCATCTCCTCTGTGGACCACTTATTCCTCCTCAGAGGAACAGGAGAGCCCAGGAACCACCACAGGCAGCAGCGGGGGATGTTCGGAGTGCTGTCAAAGTGATCAGGTGGTTGTAGATTTGCCCTGATCACTTCTACCCAAAAGCTGGTCAATGACTGCAAGCTGCAGCCATAATCGCGGTATAACCACTTGCCGATAAGACAATTGTGTATGGCAGTCAGCAAATGGTCAATAGACCCCTTGTTTTCTTGGATTTTTATTTGAGGTGTAGCACCCTCCTATAGTAGTGTAGATTGTTGGGTAAATTTAGTTAGCTCCTCTGTAATCAGTGGAGACTTCCCCAAGCGACTTACAGCTGTAATCGCAGCAAAAGGTGGCGCTACAAAGTATTAACTTAAGGGGGCTGAATAATTTTGCACGCCCAATTTTTTCGTTTTTTATTTGTTAAAAAAGTTTGAAATATCCAATAAATTTCGTTCCACTTCATGATTGTGTCCCACTTGTTGTTGATTCTTCACAAAAAATTACAGTTTTATATCTTTATGTTTGAGCCTGAAATGTGGCAAAAGGTCGCAAAGTTCAAAGGGGGCCGAATACTTTCGCAAGGCACTGTATATACTACCCTAGCCTGTCCATATACTACCCTAGCCCGTCCATATACTGTCCTAGCCTGTCTATATACTACCCTAGCCTGTCTATATACTGCCCTAGCCCGTCCATATACTGTCCTAGCCTGTCTATATACTACCCTAGCCTGTCTATATACTGCCCTAGCCTGTCCATATACTACCCTAGCCCGTCCATATACTGTCCTAGCCTGTCTCTATACTACCCTAGCCTGTCCATATACTGCCCTAGCCTGTCTATATATTACTATGCTAGTCTGTCTATATACTACCCTAGCCTGTCTATATACTACCTTAGCCTGTCTATATACTACCCTAGCCTGTCTATATATTACTATGCTAGTCTGTCTATATACTACCATAGCCTGTCCATACACTAGCCTGTCTATATACTACCCTAGCCTGTCTATATACTACCCTAGCCTGTCTATATATTACTATGCTAGTCTGTCTATATACTACCCTAGCCTGTCTATATACTACCCTAGCCTGTCCATACACTAGCCTGTCTATATACTACCCTAGCCCACCCCTTGGAATTGAACATAATGGTATGTCATATAATTTTGCATATAGACGAGGTGCTGTTGCATGTAAATCTGACTTCCTGATAAATTTAATTTTAGTTTTAATTATCATGATATAAAATAATGAATGTGGGGGCCTTTTGGTGGGCGTGATTTTTTTAAGGTGGGGTGGGGGGTAGCATTTCATTTTTGGACCCAGGCATCACAATGTCTTGTGCCAACCCTGGTTGGGTGTAGGATCCCCTAAGTTTGCATGACATGAACGGAGGGGGGAGCACAATTTGGCACCTTTGGCCTGGGCACTGGTTGACCTTTTCCCGGCACTGCCCCAGTGGCACCGTCAGGGGTGCTCTACAGAAGTGATGACATTGGCCCGTTCGAAGAAGCCATACTTTCTTTGCAGATCCCAATCATCTTAATAGAAGTTCAGATACTATTGAATAAAAAAACAGATATTCGGCCTGACACTCACATTGGATATCCTCCCAGGATGCCGTGCAGCTCCCTGAACACTGAAAGGGTTTTGTAGGAAAATGCAATATGGATGCAAACCACTTCCCACCGATGAGAGCCTATGATTAAACCTTCTCCTCTCCTGCCAAACTAAATCCTCCTCCAGCAGATCTCTTGAAGTGACAGCGGTTTAGTGTTTTGATTTAAGGTGCACTGGGGGTCTTTTGAAGACGGTCTCCCATAATTTCTTTGCCCCTTCGACCTGCCATCAGTCTTTTGGAGTTTGGCTCTTTGGCTGGGACCTCCAGAAACCCCCCTCAAGCCTCCGCCTTTCCCATATAATCCCACAGAGATGTGAAAGAAAATTGCTTCAGAACTCTTTGGTTAAATTTATTTTCCATGCTTGAAGTGGCCCAAAACTATGTCTAATAAATAAGCCTGCTGTGTGATTTACGACTGCTCGGGTCTGATTTAGAGGCAGGAGGGGAATATATTCTGCCTTTGGGAGTTCTGAGATCTGACTTGTAAGTGAGACCAGATGGGTTTTTCCTGCTGGTGAAAAAAAATGGGGAAAGTGAAGGAGTTTTAAGAAGAGAGAAAAAGAGACAAAAAAAGAAAGAGGATAAATAAAGGTAAAAGGAGGACAGGACGAAAGCGGCAAAAAGGTGGTTTTCTTAGGCTGTAAAGACCTCTGTTGACTAATCACCATACATTGTTGGGTGCCTTGTGTTCACCGTGTTGAAGTGTCCATACACAAGCAGATCCAGATATCCATCTGTTAGCATTCATTTTATTTTGAGCTATAGGTGTTCAACACGAGTTCCACAGACCGATATTGTACAGCAGTGGTGGACAACTTGATTATTGAGGAGCATGGGCTTAATGCCACAACCATGTCAACCAGTAACCTTGCCCAAAAAAATGACACTTAGACAGGTTAAGTTGGAAGTGCAAGTCCACAACTTTATTTGAAATTTCCAACACAAGCAACCAACATGTAGCATAGCCTACTGTGGTTCCAAGGTTCTTTTTAAAAGTTGGTGTATCGGCAGCCAGGCACACAGGATCAGTCACTCCACTGGTTCAGTGAACAGTCTAGGGGTATCCTTGTTTTTGATGCTTTATTAGAAGTTGAACTCGGACAGGGTATAGGGAAGCCGTGGGAAACTCCACAAAAAAACAATAATACAAGTATACTTTTTCCTTTCTTAACGTGGTATTAAAGGTTTGGCTTTTTTTTTTTAACCTTCAGCCAATGAGGAGAAGGAGTCCCGAGACAGTCAAGGCTCCCTTTCGCTAGGGGCTCAAGGGGCCTTCATTATTGATATTGAAGGCCTTAAATGCGGCCCTGAACATTCACCAAAGGGCTGGGATGTGTGACCTTTCCCAGGAGGCTGTCGGTGAAAGGGGGTGGGTCAAAGTGCCGTCATCCTCACTTAGGCAAGGATTCAGGAAGTGGGATTTGGTACCTGTCAAAAAAAGTACCCACACCTCGAAAAAAAATGCTACTAGGTGGCTAGGAGGTGGAAACAAGGGACGTACTCAGAGGTGGGTAGGTGGGGGAACCAAGGGACGGTACTCAGAGGTGGGTAGGAGGTGGAACCAAGGGACGGTACTCAGAGGTGGGTAGGAGGTGGAACCAAGGGACGGTACTCAGAGGTGGGTAGGAGGTGGAACCAAGGGACGGTACTCAGAGGTGAGTAGGAGGTGGAACCAAGGGACTGTACTCAGAGGTGGGTAGGAGGTGGAACCAAGGGACTGTACTCAGAGGTGGGTAGGAGGTGGACCCAAGGGACGGTACTCAGAGGTGGGTAGGAGGTGGAACAAGGGACGGTACAAATATGTTAGAGCTGGGGGGGGGGGGTTAGAGGATGAGCTGCCTTTCCCTGTCTAGATGAAAGTCCACTAAAGTGCACCTGTAATTAGATAAAAACAAGTTCACTTGTAGTAGACATGAACAGCAGGCTCCTAAAGCTGACCATACATGGATCTTTTTTTTGGATTGGAAAACACGACCAAATTTTCCCATCCACACAAGCAAGGTGGATGGAGGGATGTGTTATTGTTATCTGACAGTCTGGTTGTAGAGAAGTTGGTAATTAGATCAACTTCTCTTGAAGGGGGTGGCAATTAAAGGCCAGCTAAAGGGTCACCTTCCAGCTAGCTCAAGAAGCCAAGAGATTTCTATTATGGAAATCTCGACCAGCTCCTATGTTCAAGACTTTTAGCCTCCCCCAAAAGATTTGTATGTAAATCCAAAACGTTGGGCTATTTTTGGGAACATTGGGTTTACTTGTTGGATTTGCAATTTGGGAGCGCATACTGAGGACACACACTGAGAAGTGGGAACGTCTGGCGCTGTTAGGTAAGCTTGAACAGAGCCAGGACTTTGTCAATCACTCGTAGACCATGAGCGCCTTAACCATAACTGAACAACAGCTTAACTGCCTGGCAGTGAGTGCCAGACAAGTATTTAATGATAACAAAACTAACAAAAAACAAACTGAGGGGATTGATGGTAGCAAATCAGAAGAACGTCATCAGTGCACCATGGATCTCCAAAGTGGGCCCAAAGCTTTATTCAGCGATCACATTATTACAGTAAGAGCAATGTTTCGGAGCCTCGCAGGACCCCTTTATCAGCTCTTGCTGTGATAATGTGATCACTGAATAAAGCTTTGGACCCACATTGGAGATCCACCATGTGCTGGTGATGTTCTATCTTTGGTTCCAGCCGATGGTTGCTACAGCACCTGCTTACACACACAGCCATTTTTCCAGGAATGTGTGTTGGGATTGTGCTTTGGTATCTCTTGATGGTAACAAAGAACACAAGAGCTGGCAAGGTGAACCCACCAACAAACTCTAAAATCAAGGAGGGCAGAGGACAGGGAACCTTTTCAAGTGGGTGGAAACTTTAAGGTCAGTGCCTGTGAACCCCATCATGACACTAAGCAGCCAAAGCCAACCAACCCCACCCTCACACAACACCATCCAAACAATTACAAGCGCTGTATCGAAAGCAATGCAAAAGTGGACATAACCTGTTTATTACCTTACATTCAAGTTTCCCAAGTTGGTAGAGTAACTCTTCCTCTATAGTAACTCTTCTTCTTTTGGCACTGCAAAATAATAATGGACTCCAAGCAGAAGCAATGTGCCATCATTGAGTTCTTGATGAAGGAGGGGTGTAGGCTGTCCAATATCCACAGAAGGCTACAGAATGTTTATGGAGCAAACAAGAGCAATATCTTGTCATTGGTGACCCTTGTCAATGATGTCATCTCCGTAAATATTCTGTATCCTTCTGTGGATGTCAGACAGCCTGCACCCCTCCTTCATCAGGAACTCAATGACGGCACATTGCTTCTGCTTGGAGTCCATTATTTACCTGCAATGGAAAAAAGAAGAAGAATTACTATAGAGGAAGAGTCACTATAGAGGAAGAGTCACTATAGAAGAAGAGTCACTATAGAGGAAGAGTTACTATAGAGGAAGAGTTACTATAGAGGAAGAGTTACTATAGAGGAAGAGTCACTATAGAGGAAGAGTTACTATAGAGGAAGAGTTACTATAGAGGAAGAGTCACTATAGAGGAAGAGTCACTATAGAGGAAGAGTCACCATAGAGGAAGAGTCACTATAAAGGAAGAGTCACTATAGAAGAAGAGTTATTATAGAAGAAGAGTCACTATAGAGGAAGATTCACTATACAGGAAGAGTCACTATAGAGGAAGAGTCACTATAGAGGAAGAGTCACTATAGAGGAAGAGTCACTATAGAGGAAGAATTCCTATAGAGGAAGAGTCACTATAGAGGAAGAGTCACTATAGAGGAAGAGTCACTATAGAGGAAGAGTTACTATAGAGGAAGAGTCACTATAGAGGAAGAGTCACTATAGAGGAAGAATTCCTATAGAGGAAGAGTCACTATAGAGGAAGAGTCACTATAGAGGAGGAGTTACTATAGAGGAAGAGTTACTATAGAGGAAGAGTCACTATAGAGGAAGAATTCCTATAGAGGAAGAGTCACTATAGAGGAAGAGTTACTCTAGAGGAAGAGTTACTATAGAGGAAGAGTTACTATAGAGGAGGAGTTACTATAGAGGAAGAGTCACTATAGAAGAAGAGTCACTATAGAGGAAGAGTCACTATAGAGGAAGAGTTACTATAGAGGAAGAGTCACTATAGAGGAAGAGTTACTATAGAGGAAGAGTCACTATAGAGGAAGAGTCACTATAGAGGAGGAGTTACTCTAGAGGAAGAGTTACTATAGAGGAAGAGTCACTATAGAGGAAGAGTCACTATAGAGGAAGAGTCACTATAGAGGAGGAGTTACTATAGAGGAAGAGTTACTATAGAGGAAGAGTTACTATAGAGGAAGAGTCACTATAGAGGAGGAGTTACTATAGAGGAAGAGTTACTCTAGAGGAAGAGTCACTATAGAGGAAGAGTCACTATAGAGGAAGAGTCACTATAGAGGAAGAGTCACTATAGAGGAGGAGTTACTATAGAGGAAGAGTTACTCTAGAGGAAGAGTCACTATAGAGGAAGAGTCACTATAGAGGAAGAGTCACTATAGAGGAAGAGTCACTATAGAGGAGGAGTTACTATAGAGGAAGAGTTACTATAGAGGAAGAGTTACTATAGAGGAAGAGTCACTATAGAGGAAGAGTTACTATAGAGGAAGAGTCACTATAGAGGAAGAGTCACTATAGAGGAAGAGTTACTATAGAGGAAGAGTCACTATAGAGGAAGAGTCACTATAGAGGAGGAGTTACTATAGAGGAAGAGTTACTCTAGAGGAAGAGTCACTATAGAGGAAGAGTCACTATAGAGGAAGAGTCACTATAGAGGAAGAGTCACTATAG
>BLSH010453289.1:264521-300830 GCA_018402905.1 Glandirana rugosa
GCGGCGGCCTGCTCAGATCTGTCCGATCGTTGTGCAAACAGCTGGAAAACAAATTCACTTTCTGTTTGCTTATAAAATAGAGCTTCAGGCCGGCTCTTGTTCTGCTTAGACAAGATGGGCCAAACGGGCTTTACGTGCTTTCAAACAACTATGATTTTATGTCTGAGACCTTCTGATGTCTGAGTTCAACCCAATAAAACTGTCTTCAGAAAGCAACTAATTCCTAGGGCCTCGCATATAAAAATATCTCCTTCATATTAGAGAGCTTAAAGCGGAAGCTCAACTTTGGGAACTTTCTTTACGAAAATCCTCCAATGCAACTTCAGATCCCAGGAATGGGCCATACCACCAGCGCTGCTCGGGTAAAGAGGCTGCTCCACTCCAGATCCCAGGAATGGGCCATACCACCAGCGCTGCTCGGGTAAAGGCTGCTCCACTCCAGATCCCAGGAATGGGCCATACTACCAGCGCTGCTCGGGTAAAGGCTGCTCCACTCCAGATCCCAGGAATGGGCCATACCACCAGCGCTGCTCGGGGAAAGGCTGCTCCACTCCAGATCCCAGGAATGGGCCATACCACCAGCGCTGCTCGGGTAAAGAGGCTGCTCCACTCCAGATCCTAGGAATGGGCCGTACCACCAGCGCTGCTCGGGTAAAGAGGCTGCTCCACTCCAGATCCCAGGAATGGGCCATACCACCAGCGCTGCTCGGGGAAAGGCTGCTCCACTCCAGATCCAAGGAATGGGCCATACCACCAGCGCTGCTCGGGTAAAGGCTGCTCCTGCTTTCCTTAACATAGGCAGCTATGGGGGGGGCCCCTCCACAGACACTGCTGGCCCCTTGACCCCCGCCATGCTGCAGCTTGTAGGATGGGCTGGACTCTACAATTATGCATCCCCCTCCTTCCCTATTGCAATCTCCCCTACCCTACCTGCAGTGGTAAGGCCACCATTGGAAATCATGGGGCTCTGAACAGCCTACCTGGCAGGGCCCCCATCTACCGAAAGGAGAATTATGAGACTGTGCATGGGGGTGGAAAACAGCATTAACAGTAGGAGGGGCGTAAAACTTGAGTATGTAAGTAAGTAATGTACAGAGTGCAGGGGTCATGTGTAAGAAATGTACAGAGTGTAAGTGTCACGTGTATGTAATGTACAGAGTGCAGGGGTCAGGTGTATGTAATGTACAGAGTGTATGGGTCAGGTGTAAGAAATGTACAGAGTGTAAGTGTCACGTGTATGTAATGTACAGAGTGCAGGGGTCAGGTGTATGTAATGTACAGAGTGTGTATGTAATGTACAGAGTGCAGGGGTCAGGTGTATTTAATGTACAGAGTGCAGGGGTCAGGTGTATGAAATGTGCAGAGTGCAGGGGTCAGGAGTATGTAATGTACAAGTGCAGGGGTCGAGAGTATGTAATGTACAGAGTGCAGGGGTCAGGTGTATGAAATGTACAGAGTGCAGGGGTCAGGTGTATTTAATGTACAGAGTGCAGGGGTCAGATGTATTTAATGTACAGAGTGCAGGGGTCAGGTGTATGAAATGTGCAGAGTGCAGGGGTCAGGAGTATGTAATGTACAAGTGCAGGGGTCGAGAGTATGTAATGTACAGAGTGCAGGGGTCAGGTGTATGAAATGTACAGAGTGCAGGGGTCAGGTGTATGAAATGTACAGAGTGCATGGGTCAGGAGTATGTAATGTACAGAGTGTATGGGTCAGGTGTAAGAAATGTACAGAGTGTAAGTGTCACGTGTATGTAATGTACAGAGTGCAGGGGTCAGGTGTATGTAATGTACAGAGTGCAGGGGTCAGATGTATTTAATGTACAGAGTGCAGGGGTCAGGTGTATGAAATGTGCAGAGTGCAGGGGTCAGGAGTATGTAATGTACAAGTGCAGGGGTCGAGAGTATGTAATGTACAGAGTGCAGGGGTCAGGTGTATGAAATGTACAGAGTGCAGGGGTCAGGTGTATGAAATGTACAGAGTGCATGGGTCAGGAGTATGTAATGTACAGAGTGTATGGGTCAGGTGTAAGAAATGTACACAGTGTAAGTGTCACGTGTATGTAATGTACAGAGTGCAGGGGTCAGGTGTATGTAATGTACATAGTGCAGGGGTCAGGTGTATGAAATGTGCAGAGTGCAGGGGTCAGGAGTATGTAATGTACAAGTGCAGGGGTCGAGAGTATGTAATGTACAGAGTGCAGGGGTCAGGTGTATGAAATGTACAGAGTGCAGGGGTCAGGTGTATGAAATGTACAGAGTGCATGGGTCAGGAGTATGTAATGTTCAGAGTGTATGGGTCAGGTGTAAGAAATGTACAGAGTGTAAGTGTCACGTGTATGTAATGTACAGAGTGCAGGGGTCAGGTGTATGTAATGTACAGAGTGCAGGGGTCAGATGTATTTAATGTACAGAGTGCAGGGGTCAGGTGTATGAAATGTACAGAGTGCAGGGGTCAGGTGTATGTAATGTACAGAGTGCATGGGCCAGGTGTATGTAATGTACAGATTGCAGGTGTCAGGAGTATGAAATGTACAGAGTGCAGGGGTCAGGTGTATGAAATGTACAGAGTACAGGGGTCAGGAGTATGTAATGTACAGTGTGCAGGGGTCAGGTGTATGTAATGTACAGAGTGCAGGGCTCAGGTGTATAAAATGTACAGATTGCAGGTGTCATATGCATATAATGTACAGAGTACAGGGGCCAGGTGTATGTAATGTACAGATTGCAGGTGTCAGGAGTATGAAATGTACAGAGTGCAGGGGTCAGGTGTATGAAATGTACAGATTGCAGGGGTCAGGTGTATGTACTGTACAGAGTACAGGGGTCAGGTGTATGTAATGTACAGAGTACATGGGTCAGGAGTATGTAATGTACAGAGTGCAGGAGTCGGGTGTATGTAATGTGCAGTGTGCAGGGGTCAGGTGTATGTAATGTACAGAGTGCAGGAGTCAGGTGTATATAATGTACAGAGTGCAGGGGTCAGGTGTATGTAATATACAGAGTGCAGGTGTCAGGAGTATGTTATCTACAGAGTGCAGGGGTCAGGTGTATGTAATGTACAGAGTGCAGGAGTCAGGTGTATATAATGTACAGAGTGCAGGGGTCAGGTGTATGTAATATACAGAGTGCAGGTGTCAGGAGTATGTTATCTACAGAGTGCAGGGGTCAAGTGTATGTAATGTACAGATTGCAGGTGTCAGGAGTATGAAATGTACAGGGGTCAGGAGTGTGCAATGTACAGAGTGCAGGGGTCAGGTGTATGTAATGTACAGAGTACAGGGGTCAGGTGTGTGTAATGTACAGAGTACAGGGGTCAGGTGTATGAAATGTACAGAGTACAGGGGTTAGGTGTATGAAATGTACAGAATACAGGGGTCAGGTGTATGTAATGTACAGAGTACAGGGGTCAGGTGTATGAAATGTACAGAGTGCAGGGGTCAGGTGTATATAATGTACAGTGTTCAGGGGTCAGATGTATGTAATGTACAGAGTACAGGGGTCAGGTGTATGAAATGTACAGAGTGCAGGGGTCAGGTGTATGAAATGTGCAGATTTCAGGTGTCAGGTGTATGAAATGTACGGAGTGCAGGGGTCAGGAGTGTGTAATACATTGGTGACAGTAAGCTATGTCAGCGGGCGGGAAAGACATGTATTACAATATGATATGGCCCTCTATTAAAGAAGGAGGGTGGTAACCCTTATGTACAGCTGCCATGCTGAGCCCCCCACTGACCTTATGGTACTCGGGCTGCCTGTACTCCCCTATGGGTGGCCCCAAGGAGCGCACTGAGCAGGAACGCAGTTCATATGGACCAGAACAGCCCCTGGGAGGCGTGCACTTTTAGGGTCCACCTCGCCCAGCTATTTGGCAGGATGAAGGGGGATCAAAGGGCCCGGAGTTTCTATGGAGAGCGCCCCCCCATGGCTGCAGATGGCAAGGACAGAAGAAGCAGCATTTTGCAATGAGGAGTGCTGTTCTATTTATGGTATCTGAAATTACATAGGGGGAGTTTTGAAAAAAAAGTTGCCAAAGGTCACCTTACACTTCAAAGGACAACTCTAGGCAAATTAAAAGCACTTCATTTGAGTTCATACCTTTGGTATATTTGCATGAATGACAGCTAAAAGAAGTTTTGAGCAGTGCTATGTGTAATTACCTGTAATCCTTCCTCGGGTTGAATTCCTCTCCTTTTCTACTCACTAACCGATCTGTCAGTTCATGACAACAAGCTGCTGAAATGGGGAAGAAAGTGCCAAGAGGAAGTGAGATGGAAAAAGCCTTCTACCTTCAGAACTAGTAGCGTTGTATCACATATACTGGAGATCTACTAGCGTTGTATCACATATACTGGAGATCTAGTAGCGTTGTATCACATATACTGGAGATCTAGTAGCGTTGTATCACATATACTGGAGATCTAGAAGTGTTGTATCACATATACTGGAGATCTAGTAGCATTGTATCACATATACAAGAGATCTAGTAGCGTTGTATCACATATACTGGAGATCTAGTAGCGTTGTATCACATATACTGGAGATCTAGTAGCATTGTATCACATATACAAGAGATCTAGTAGCGTTGTATCACATATACTGGAGATCTAGTAGCGTTGTATCACATATACTGGAGATCTAGTAGCATTGTATCACATATACTGGAGATCTAGTAGCGTTGTATCACAAATACTGGAGATCTAGTAGCATTGTATCACATATACTGGAGATCTAGTAGCGTTGTATCACATATACAAGAGATCTAGTAGCGTTGTATCACAAATACTGGAGATCTAGTAGCATTGTATCACATATACTGGAGATCTAGTAGCGTTGTATCACATATACTGGAGATCTAGTAGCGTTGTATCACATATACTGGAGATCTAGTAGCATTGTATCACATATACTGGAGATCTAGTAGCTTTGTATCACATATACAGGAGATCTAGTAGCTTTGTATCACATATACCGGAGATCTAGTAGCGTTGTATCACATATACTGGAGATCTAGTAGCGTTATATCACATATACTGGAGATCTAGTAGCGTTGTATCACATATACTGGAGATCTAGTAGCGCTGTATCACATATACTGGAGATCTAGTAGCGTTGTATCACATATACTGGAGATCTAGTAGCATTGTATCACATATACAAGAGATCTAGTAGCATTGTATCACATATACAAGAGATCTAGTAGCGTTGTATCACAAATACTGGAGATCTAGTAGCATTGTATCACATATACAAGAGATCTAGTAGCATTGTATCACATATACAAGAGAACTAGTAGCGTTGTATCACATATACAAGAGATCTAGTAGCGTTGTATCACATATACTGGAGATCTAGTAGCATTGTATCATATATACAAGAGATCTAGTAGCGTTGTATCACATATACTGGAGATCTAGTAGCACTGTATCACATATACTGAAGATCTAGTAGCGTTGTATCACATATACTGGAGATCTAGTAGCGTTGTATCACATATACAAGAGATCTAGTAGCGTTGTATCACATATACTGGCGATCTAGTAGCGCTGTATCACATATACAAGAGATCTAGTAGCGTTGTATCACATATACTGGAGATCTAGTAGCATTGTATCACATATACTGGAGATTTAGTAGCATTATATCACATATACTGGAGATCTAGTAGCGTTGTATCACATATACTGGAGATCTAGTAGCGTTGTATCACATATACTGGAGATCTAGTAGCGCTGTATCACATATACTGGAGATCTAGTAGCGTTGTATCACATATACTAGAGATCTAGTAGCGTTGTATCACATATACTGGAGATCTAGTAGCGTTGTATCACATATACTGGAGATCTAGTAGCATTGTATCACATATACTGGAGATCTAGTAGCATTGTATCACATATACAAGAGATCTAGTAGCATTGTATCACATATACTGGAGATCTAGTAGCATTGTATCACATATACTGAAGATCTAGTAGCGTTGTATCACATATACTGGAGATCTAGTAGCGCTGTATCGCATATACTGGAGATCTAGTAGCGTTGTATCACATATACTGGAGATCTAGTAGCGTTGTATCACATATACTGGAGATTTTGTAGCGTTGTATCACATATACAAGAGATCTAGTAGCGTTGTATCACATATACTGGAGATCTAGTAGCATTGTATCACATATACTGGAGATTTAATAGCATTGTATCACATATACTAGAGATCTAGTAGCGTTGTATCACATATACTGGAGATCTAGTAGTGCTGTATCACATATACTGGAGATCTAGTAGCATTGTATCACATATACTGGAGATCTAGTAGTGCTGTATCACATATACTGGAGATCTAGTAGCGTTGTATCACATATACTGGAGATCTAGTAGCATTGTATCACATATACAGGTGATCTAGTAGCATTGTATCACATATACTGGAGATCTAGTATCGTTGTATCACATATACTGGAGATCTAGTAGCGTTGTATCACATATACTGGAGATCTAGTAGCGTTGTATCACATATACTGGAGATCTAGTAGTGTTGTATCACATATACTAGAGATCTAGTAGCATTGTATCACATATACTGGAGATCTAGTAGTGCTGTATAACATATACTGGAGATCTAGTAGCGTTGTATCACATATACTAGAGATCTAGTAGTGTTGTATCACATATACTGGAGATCTAGTAGCGTTGTATCACATATACTGGAGATCTAGTAGCATTGTATCACATATACTGGAGATCTAGTAGCATTGTATCACATATACTGGAGATCTAGTAGCGTTGTATCACATATACTGGAGATCTAGTAGCATTGTATCACATATACTGGAGATCTAGTAGCGTTGTATCACATATACTGGAGATCTAGTAGAATTGTATCACATATACTGGAGATCTAGTAGCATTGTATCACATATACTGGAGATCTAGTATCGTTGTATCACATATACAGGAGATCTAGTAGCGTTGTATCACATATACTGGAGATCTAGTAGCATTGTATCACATATACTGGAGATCTAGTAGCGTTGTATCACATATACTGGAGATCTAGTAGAATTGTATCACATATACTGGAGATCTAGTAGCGTTGTATCACATATACTGGAGATCTAGTAGTATTGTATCACATATACTGGAGATCTAGTAGCGTTGTATCACATATACTGGAGATCTAGTAGCGTTGTATCACATATACTGGAGATCTAGTAGCGTTGTATCATATATACTAGAGATCTAGTAGCGTTGTATCACATATACTGGAGATCTAGTAGCGTTGTATCACATATACTAGAGATCTAGTAGCGTTGTGTCACATATACTGGAGATCTATAAAAAACACTCCTGATCCCTGCACTCTGTACAATAAACACCCCTGACCCCTGCACTCTGTACAATACACACTCCTGACCCCTGCACTCTGTACAATGCACACTCCTGACCCTTGTACTCTGTACAATACATAGTTACATAGTTAGTCAGGTTGAAAAAAGACACAAGTCCATCCAGTTCAACCAAAAAAAAAAAAAAATGTATATACATATATATATACACATACACATACAACCAAATAATCCCATATACAATCCTTCACCCACAGTTGATCCAGAGGAAGGCAAAAAACCCCAGCAAAGCATGGATCCAATTTGCTATAACGGGGGAAAAAATTCCTTCCTGATTCCCCGAGAGGCAATCGGATTCTCCCTGGATCAACTTTACCTATAAATGTTATCACCCAGTTATATTATTTACATTAAGGAAAGAATCCAGGCCTTTTTTAAAGCAATCAACTGTGCTGCCCAAACCACCTCTGGGGGGAGTCTATTCCACATTTTCACAGCTCTTACTGTGAAGAAACCTTTCCGTATTTGGAGATGAAATCTTTTTTCCTCTAGACGTAAAGAGTGCCCCCTTGTCCTTTGTGATGACCTTAAAGTAAATAACTCAACACCAAGTTCACTATATGGACCACTTATATACTTGTACATGGTGATCAGATCCTCCCTTAATCTCCTCTTCTCAAGAGAGAATAAATTCAGTTCCTCCAATCTTTCCTCATAGCTGAGCTCCTCCATGCCTCTTATTAGTTTGGTTGCCCTTCTCTGCACTTTCTCCAGTTCCCCGATATCCTTTTTGAGAACTGGTGCCCAAAACTGAACTGCATATTCCAGATGAGGTCTTACTAATGATTTGTACAGGGGGGGGGGGGGGGCAAAATAATGTCTCTATCTCTGGAGTCCACACCTCTCTTATACAAGAAAGGATTTTGCTTGCTTTGGAAACCGCAGCTTGGCATTGCATGCCATTATTAAGCTTATGATCTTACACACTCCTGACCCTTGTACTCAGTACAATACACACTCCTGATCCCTGCACTCTGTATAATACACACCCCTGATCTCTGCACTCTGCTTAATACACACTCCTGATCCCTGCACACTGTACAATACACACTCCTGACCCTGGCACTCTGTACAATACACACTCCTGACCCTTGTACTCTGTACAATACACACTCCTGACCCTTGTACTCTGTACAATACACACTCCTGACCATTGCACTATGTATAATACACACTCCTGATCCCTGGACTCTGTACAATATACACTTCTGACCCTTGCACTCTGCACAATACACACCACTGACACCTGCATTCTGTACAATACACACCCCGATCCATAGACTCTGTACAATACACACCCCTGATCCCTACAATCTGTACAATACACACCCCTGATCCCTGCACTCTGTACAATACACACTCCTGACACCTGCATTCTGTACAATACACACACCTGAACCCTACACTCTTTACAATACACACCTCTGATCCCTGCACTCTTTACAATACACACCCCTGATCCCTGCACTCCGCTTAATACACACTCCTGATCCCTGCACTCTGTACAATATACACTCCTGACCCTTGCACTCTGTACAATACACACTCTTGACCCTTGCACTCTGTACAATACACACTCCTGACCCTTGCGCTATGTATAATACACACTCCTGATCCCTGGACTCTGTATAATACACACTCCTGATCCCTGGACTCTGTACAATACACACTTCTGACCCTTGCACTCTGCACAATACACACCCCTGACCCCTGCACTCTGTACAATACAAACTCCTGATCCCTACACTATGTACAATAAATACTCCTGACACCTGCACTCTGTATTTTGGATGACAATGTCCCGGTTCTGCATGCATGAGTGTGGTAAACAGGCAGGTCTACAAGGGCTTGGGCAGTTACAGAATACAGAAGATGACCATGGATAGCTCTGTATTCCTGGGGTAGCTATGGGCATGCCTACATGCCTGACAGGAGGAGTGCAGAATGAGCAGAGAGATGGCCTCATCCCCGTGCTGATACTCTTTCACTGTTCAATCAGTAGCCCATGGGGTTGTGTTGATTAAACTGAGGCAAGGGTGTTTGAATGGCAAAGCTGGCCGCACAGAATTATAAAGTTCCTATAGAAATTCTCCTTAAATCATTCACATTTCACATCAAAAACAATTGCCTACGCCTGCTAGTCCACATAGGAGGATAAAATGTGACCGCAGTCTACAGAAGCATCATTGGAGATATTATGGCGCAACATTTCCAACATAAATTATCTTTCAAGTGCATAAAAATTCACTTTGTGCTGTTTACCTTTTCATCGCTGTCATTTGACGGTTTTATTGCACGCGGCTCAATTACATAAATTGCATGACTGATAAATGGCTTTGCACTAACTTGTAGATGCTCCTATATTTCATCATTTTATGGACTGATTTTCCATTTTTAATACGTCTGAAATGAAGAGAGGTGCGACAATACTGCAGGTCTGAAGCGTTTGATTCATAGCAGCAGCATGTGCTGGGGAGAATCGCAGAGCACAGAAACTGGATATCCTGTTTATTACCCCGTCGGCTCAAATTCGGCCTTTTCCTTCACCTTCATCACTAAGTGGACCGCTAACCAGGAGTGAGAGCGGAATGTTCTGAATGTTCTACCAACAAATGAGCCAGTGTCTCGCTTATACACACACTATATTACCAAAAGTATTGGGACGCCTGCCTTTACACGCACATGAACTTTGATGGCATCCCAGTCTTAGTCTGTAGGGTTCAATATTGAGTTGGCCCACCCTTTGCAGCTATAACAGCTTCACCTCTTCTGGGAAGGCCGTCCACAAGGTTTAGGAGTGTCTATGGGAATGTTTGACCATTCTTCCTAGAGGCCAGGCACTGATGTTGGATGAGAAGGCCTGGCTCATAGTCTCCACTCTAATTCATCCCAAAGGTGTTCTTGGGTTGAGGTCAGGACTCTGTGCAGGTCAGTCAAGTTCCTCCACCCCAAATTCGCTCATCCATGTCTTTATGGACCTTGCTTTGTGCACTGGTCCAAATCATTTGGTGAAGGGGGGATTATGGTGTGGGGGTTGTCTTTCAGGGGTTGGGCTTGGCCCCTTAGTTCCAGTGAAGGGAACTCTTAAGGCGTCAGCACACCAAGACATTTTGGGCAACTTTGTGATAACAGTTTGGAGATGGCCCTTTCCTGTTCCTAAGGTCTGGCTCACAGTCTCTGCTCTCATTCATCCCAAAGGTGTTCTATTGGGTTGAGGTCAGGACTCTGTGTCTATGGGAATGTTCGACCATTCTTCCAGAAGAGCATTTGTGAGAGGTCAGGCACTGATGTTGGATGAGAAGGCCTGGCTCACAGTCTCCACTCTCATTCATTCTATCAGGTTGAGGTCAGGACTCTGTGCAGGCCAGTGAAGTTCCTCCACCCCAAACTCTCTCATCCATGTCTTTATGGACCTTGCTTTGTGCAGTGGTGGGCAGTCATGTTGGAACAGGAAGGGGCCCTCCCCAAACTCTTCCCACAAAGTTGGGAGCATGAAATTATCCAAAATGTCTTGGTGTGCTGACGCCTTAAGAGTTCCCTTCACTGGGACTAAGGGGCCAACCCAACCCCTGAAAAACAACCCCACGCCATAATCCCCCCTCCACCAAATGATTTGGAGCAGCGCACAAAGCAAGGTCCATAAAGACATGGATGAGCGAGTTTGGGGTGGAGGAACTTGACGAAGCTGCACAACCCGAACATCTTTGGGATGAATTGGAGTGGAGACTGTGAGCCAGGCCTTCTCATCCAACATCAGTGCCTGACCTCTGGAAGAATGGTCAGACATTCCCATAGACACTCCTAAACCTTGTGGACGGCCTTCCCAGAAGAGGTGAAGCTGTTATAGCTGCAAAGGGTGGGCCAACTCAATATTGAACCCTACAGACTAAGACTGGGATGCCATTAAAGTTCATGTGCGTGTAAAGGCAGGCGTCCCAAATACTTTTGGTAATATAGGGTACTTCTTAAAGGGACTCTCAATTCTAACCTAAAAGTATCACATTCAAATTCATTCATATTGTAGCCAATCTGGGCTACAGCAATATGGAGATGGAGACCTTGCCTTTTATTCTTTTCTCCCTCTACTGAGATACTGATGTTATTCTCCTCTGGGCCAGCAGGGAAAGAGCTAAAGCCAAGCAAGCCCATAGACTTCTATGCTGAGAGTTGAGACTCCTGGGAGTTGTAGTTTGAGACGGCAGCCATTTAATGGGACAAATAGACCCCTTACACTACAGATCCCAATCGGCACTGGGCAGTAGGAGGAGCGGAGAGATGATTTTAATTAAACCTCCCGGGAAGGTTCTTCCTCTTGGCACCGAGGGAGTTAGCGAGGGAGAGCATCTGTGTGGATATTCTTCTGCCAACGGGAGGCCATACCAGCTGGGGTCCGACCCCCTAAAACTGGAAGTGGGGACACCCAGGGGCCCACAGCACAGCACAGTGTGGGAGTGGGGGATGGGGGGGTTATGCTTAGACGGGAAATGTGAGGGGTAGAGGATTTTTGCTAGGAGAACGGATTTAGGGAGGGGAAGGATCTGAGCTGGGAGGCGTGATTTGTACTGGAAGAGGGGAAATGTTTGTTTGGGGAGAATTTCGGCTTGCAAAGGGAATTTTCGGGTTAAAGCGGAGTTCCACCCAAAAGTGGCCCCCCGACATGCCACAATTGGCATGCCTTTTTTTGGGAGGGTGAAAAGGGACCCTTCCTCTCCTAGAGCCGCGGCTCCATGAAGGAAGTCCACCTTCCCCCCTCCCCTCTCGGCGATCTTCTAGGACACGTCACAGATCCCAGAAGATACGCCGGCCAGTCACAAGGCGCAGCGCGACTCGCGCATACGCAATGCACGCCTGGCTTTGAAGCCAAAGCTGGGTTCCCACACTTATGATGCCGGCGCCGCTAAGGGGAGGGGGCGAAGAGAGAGCCCTCGGGCGACCGCATCGCTGCAGCGAGGGACAGGTGAGCTTCCCATTATTAAAAGTCAGCAGCTACACTTTTTGTAGCTGCTGACTTTTACATGGGTGGAACTCCGCTTTTTGCTGACTTGTAACGCTCATACATTTCGTGGCCATGGCGCCATTTGGCGCTTCTGGCCTGGGTGCTACATGACCTTGTCTCAGCCCTGGCGGCGTCTACTACATTGGTTTCCAAGGGCATCGGCAAGGTATGGTACAGTGAGGGGAAAAAAGTATTTGATCCCCCTGCTGATTTTGTAGGTTTGCCCACTGACAAGGAAACGATCGCTCTATAATTTTAATGGTCGGTTTATTATAACAGCGAGAGACGGAATAACAACAAAAATATCCAGAAAAACGCATTTCAAAAAAGTTATCAATTGATTTGCATTTTAATGAGAGAAATAAGTATTTGACCCCTTCACAAAACTTGACTTAGTAGTTGGTGGAGAAACCCTTGTTGGCAATCACAGAGGTCAGACGTTTCTTGTAGTCGGCCACCAGGTGGGATTTTGCCCCACTCCTCTTTGCAGCCATTAAGGTTTCCAGGCTGACGTTTGGTAACTCGAACCTTCAGCTCCCTCCACATATTTTCTATGGGATTAAGGTCTGGAGACCGGCTAGGCCACTCCAGATCCTTAATGTGCTTCTTCTTGAGCCACTCCTTTGTTGCTTTGGATCATTGTCATGCTGGAACGGAGCGGTGAACAAGGCGTAACTGCCGAAACGCGTCTGCTGTATTACTGTGTGTGCATGGTCTACAGTCAATAAAAGTCATTGGAAGAAATTCTGGAGTGCCGACTCAATCGCTTTTGGATTGCTGTTACTGCTGAATACGAGAGTTGGACGGCTCTCATGAGTCAGAGCACCTGGACAAGGAGCATTCAGTCTATTTGAATTCACCAGCAGCTGTGCTGTCTGAGTGGTGTTTTTCTTGCTGAACTATTGTCATGCTGGAAGACCCATCCACGACCTATTTTCAGTGCCCTGGCTGAGGGAAGGAGGTTCTCACCCAAGATTTGATGGTCCATGGCCCTGTCCATCGTCCCTTTGATGCGGTGAAGTTGTCCCCTTAGCAGAAAAACACCCCCAAAGCATAAAGTTTCCCCCTCCATGTATGACGGTGGGGATGGAGTTCTTGGGGTCACAGGCAGCATTCCTCCTCCTCCAAACACAGCGAGTTGAGTTGATGCCAAAGAGTTGGATTTTGGTCTCCTCTGCCCACAGCACTTCCTCCCAATCCTCCTCTGAATCATTCAGATGTTCATTAGCAAACTTCAGACGGGCTGTACATGGGCTTTCCTCAGACAGGCTGTACATGTGCTTTCCTCAGACGGGCTGTACATGTGCTTTCCTCAGACGGGCTGTACATGCGCTTTCCTCAGACGGGCTGTACATGTGCTTTCCTCAGACGGGCTGTACATGCGCTTTCCTCAGACGGGCTGTACATGCGCTTTCATCAGACGGGCTGTACATGTGCTTTCCTGAGCAGGAGGACCTTGCGGGGGCTGCAGGATTTCAGTCCTTCACGGTGTAGTGAGTTACCAATTGTTTTCTTGGTCTCTATGGTCCCAGCTGAGATCAGTGACGAGGTTCTCCTGTGTAGTCCTGGGAGATTCCTCACCATTCTCATGATCATTGAAACTCCACGAGGTGAGACCTTCCATGGAGCCCCAGACTAAGGGAGATTGACCATTATTTTGTGTTTCTTCCATTTGTGAATAATCCCACCGACTGTTGTCCCCCTTCACCAAGCTGCTTGGCGATGGTCTTGTAGCCCCCATTCCAGCCTTGTGTAGCTCTACAATCTTCTCCCTGACATCCTTGGACAGCTCTTTGGTCTTGGCCATGGTGAAGAGATTGGAATCTGATTGCTTCTGTGGACAGGAGACTTCTATACAGGTAACAAGCTGAGATTAGGAGCACTCCCTTTAAGAGAGAACTCCTAATCTCAGCTCCTTACCTGTATAGAAGACCCCTGGGAGCCAGAAATCTTGCTGATTGAAATGCAAATCAATTTATAACTTTTTTGAAATGCGTTTTTCTGGATATTTTTGTTGTTATTCCGTCTTTCACTGTTATAATAAACCGACCATTAAAATTATAGACCGAACGTTTCTATGTCAGTGGGCAAACGTACAAAATCAGCAGGGGGTCTAATACTTTTCCCCCTCGCTGTATATTACATAGTTGGTCCAAGCTAGACCAATGTGACTCTGTATAAAATCTCCATACCTGGATTCACGGTGGAAGCGTCTCGGATGGCCACCTCAAGGTTCCAGTGCCATCAATCAACCTGGTCACCCAAGGACTGGGGAACATGGTGCCATGTGGCCTACTTTCCAAAGCGTTGTCCCTTGTTTACAGACTCAGCTGGGCCATAATTACACCTGGGCCAATTATCTTGTTAAGCATGGGGATTAGGCGGTGTCACTCCTCATGTGGTGGTTTGAAGCCTCCTTTTTTGCAGGTTTTGCTCATCAGGGAAAAGCTGAAGGAACGTGCGCTGTGTATTCAGGAGAAGGGCTGAGATGAAAGGCCCGGGCTGAGGAAATCCATCCCATAAACTTGAGGGATTTATTGAACAGAAGAGTGAGACAGGAGTGCAGACTTTTATGACAGTTGGAGGATTCAACCTTTTAATCTCCGATGAGAAGTACAACAAAGCCTCCATTGTGCCGTGTGTCTGTTTTCCTCCTTCATTTATGATGCAGAGGAAGTCAGAAGATTTAGCTGCCGGGCTATGAAGTGGTTTGGAGATTCTCGGGACTTCACAGAATTTCACACTCCGAGTCATTACTATAAAAGGCCTCACATGGGAAGAGAACACAATGAGGCAAATGAAGCGTTTCTACCCTACGCCGCCATTTCTCATCCTTCTTACCCCAGAGAAATCATTTTAAGGTCTCAGGGAACCCCCCGGTAAACATAACGATACCTCCAGATCACAGAATATTCCTGACATCAACCCAGGGTTGCCAACCGCCAGTAAATTTACTGACAGTTTGTAAAAATCAGTGATTTTTACAACTGTCTATGAATATCAGGGTCTGATAATTTGTCATGCTGTGCTGATTTTTTAAATGTAAACCGGGCAAATGACTTGATATGGGTATTGTCAGTGTTTCCATGTTGTGTTTAAATATCAATTGTCCTAATTTTTAATAGTTCTGTTGTTTTTCAAGGTGCCAGTAAAAAATGTGCTCCGCCAGTAAAATGTCCATGTTCTACCAGTAAAAAACGCTGCAGGAGGTTGGCAACACTGCATCAACCCAGAGTAGGGTCGCCACATCATCCCTTTAATCCAGGACACATATAAATTACCCCGGTGGTTCTGTGGCTGATTAAGGTGGCAATTAAACTCACTTGGTGCCTCATCTGCATTTAATTAGCCTCAGAACAACCTGAGTAATTCATATGTGTTCTAGATTAAAGGGATGAGGTGGCAACCCTAACCCAGAGGCATAACCAGAACCTTCAGGGCCCCGGTGCAAGAAATTAAAAAGGGCTCCCCTGACCCCTGGCCAGGGTCCTTCCCTCTTCCCACTGATCCTGGGGCCCTTTACTCCCATCGGGGGTCCCTTTATTACGGTACCACAGCGGCACCCTTTCACAAGTTCTGCAGCGTAGAGTTGCCACCTCATCCCTTTAAACCCGAACCCATATGAATTACACAGGTTGTTGTTCTCAAGCTAATTGATTGCAGGTAAGGCAACCAAGTGAGTTTAATTACCACCTTAATCAGCCACAGAACAACAACCTGTGCAATTCATATGTGTTCTGTTTTAAAGGGATGAGGTGGCAACCCTACTGCGACCCCCTTTCTGCCATCTTCGGGCCCCCCCCATGGTGCTTGCCAAGCATGACCCATTCAAGTGAAGTGTGCAATGCATGCTAGTGTGGGATCCAAGGGGTTAAAAAAACAGTGCACAGGGAGCACAGCCTCACCCAATGCTTGCAATAAGACCTTGCGCCGAACCATAGGTCCCAAACGTGGACCAGTTGTGGTCCAGGGGGCCCTTTCCATGTGACCCAAGTTTTGTATTTTTATCAGCCAGGGCTGTCTTAATACATGAGCACCCCTGGGCACTGCCCAGGGGCCCTGGGAGCATGGGGGCCCCAGGATAATCCTGCTTTACATCATACTAACCAACTGTCCAGGATTTTCTGGGATAGTCATGCTTTTTACTAAGCTGTCCCAGGATGGCAATATCCAGGGCAGCATCCCGGAGCCTGTACTGTGCCCTCCTGATCTTTCCTGTACTATGTCTTTCTGACTCCCCCCCGTACTGTGCCCTCTTGATCTTCACTGTACTCTGACTTCCCCCTGTACTGTGCCCTCCTGATCTTTCCTGATTTCTTTGATTTATGACATGTTTTCTTATTATTAAAAGTGGGAATTGAAAGAACTAATAAATATATGTTTAAATCTATTAACTATGTATTCTTTTTTGAGAGTAGGTGCATAAGTTAGGACAGGCTGGTAGGGGCCCAGGGGCCCATGATGCTTTTAAGATGACCCTGTTATCAGCTATGGCTCAGGAGAGCGGTGTCCCCAAATCGGGTGCCCCCCTCCTATAGACTCCAATGTTAAGTCCAAAATTCACCTGTCAATGACTGGTCATTTTGAGGACCCGGTACATCTGAACCATAGGTGCCGGTGGTCCCAAACATGGACCAGTTGTTGTCCAGGGGGCCCTCTCTATGTGACCCAAGTTTGGTATTTTTATCGGCTATGGTTCGGGAGAGCGGTGTCCCCAAATTGGGTGCCCCCCTCCCATAGACTCCAATGTTAAGTCCAAAATTCACCGGTCAATGACTGGTCACTTTGAGGACCCGGTACATCTGAACCATAGGTGCTGGAAGTCCCAAACTTGGACCAGTTGTTGCTCAGGGGGGGCTCTCTATGTGGTATTTTTTACCAGCTATGGTTCAGGAGAACGGTGTCCCTAAACCGGTGTTCCCCTCTAATAGACTCCAATGTTAAAGACTGCTAAAGTCTTCGTTGTAAGGGCCCCTTGAGACTAGGGTTGCCAGATCATCCCTTTAATCCAGGACACATATGAATTACACAGGTTGTTCTGTGGCTAATTAAAGTGGTAATTAAACTCACTTGGTGCCTCATCTGCATTAAATTGGCCTCAGAACAACAACCTGTGCAATTCATATGTGTCCTGGATTAAAGGGATGATGTGGCAACCCTACTTGAGACACTGGGGCCCTACTGCCTGTACCCCCCCCCCCCCGCCGATGGCGGTTCTAATTGCAACCTTTGCAATCCTGATAGTTCCCTCACTGGTGTCAGTAGTTTTTAATTTTTATTTTAATGTTATTATTTTTTTACCATTTCATTTTCTTTTATAATTTTATTTTTACAATTTATTTTAGGAGCTCTGTTGGGGGGCTTTGATGAGATATCAGGGGGTCTAAACAAACCTCAGCCCTCAATCACCATCTGTGTAGCCTCAGCTGCACAGAATGAATGGACAGGAATAGCTGTGCACCGAGCCTCCCATTCATTCAGAAACTGAAGTATAGTAAAAACAGTTTACTATGCTTCAGTTATGAATGAACCAATTGGTACCAATCACTGACTCTGTCCATTCAGAAAAGGAAGGAGCCGGTAAATGACGAATTTACCGACCCGTTCCCATCTCTCCATCATGACTCATCTTCTACAGGAGGGGGGGAGACAGCAGCTCTGTGGGAAGGGGGGGGGGGCAGGGAAGCACACAGGGACCCTGGGAACAGCAGAAGACAAGTAAGCTGGATAGGAGGGGTGGCGGGGTCAGCATATAGAGGAACCAATCTCCTGCATTAGGAGGAAAATGGAGGAGATTGGTTCCTCTAAATGCCACCCACCCCAACCCTCCTATCCAGGTGTACAAAGGAGGCACACGGGCCCCCTGGAGCATGGGGCCCGGTTGCAACTGCAACCCCTGTAGTTACGCCCCTGCATCAACCACTTCTGGAAAGGTTTTAATAAAATAATAAACAGGTGGAATAGCTAGTATGAAGGACAATTGCCCTACTTCCCCTGGGGATCACAGGAACCCACTTGGTTCTGTACTCCTGTGACCTGTCAGAGAGGCTCTGGAATGATCCTAACTTTAATGTCTGGATCTGCCCAGATCCCTGACCGGCAGCCGGCTCGGCCAACGTGCCAGTGAGACCCTGAGCCAGCCTGTTCTGCCCCCTCCACAGCCCAGAACCCCAGTGGGCACTGGAGGGGCAGAGCAGAAACTTGTAGACTGACAGTCACTGCTCTGTGCTCAGAGTGGACCCAAGAACTGAGCGATCAGTGGTGTTTGATTGCTCAGTTCTCAGTCTTAGAGCTGGCGGGGGACATCGTTCCGATGCTGCATCCCCCTGGGTGGGTATGTATGTGTAGCACCCTCCTAGATAGGTGGTAGGTGTAGATAGTTGAATTTAGTTGTATTTTGATTGGTCATTTTAGTGACCACACAGTAGTCAGTGTGGCTGTATTGGTTTGGTAGGAAAAAGCATATTCTGCTCCAGTGGCAGCCAGTGTTTTTTTTTGGGGGCGGAAAACAACCCCCCCCCCATTGGTCAGTGGCATTAGAACCCCCTGCAGCAGGCCCCCGAGGGTGGATTGTGGGCTGAGGCCGGCAGCGGTGGGCTTTGGCGGGCTCTGGTTGCAGCAGCAGACTCCAGTGGCAGCGGTGGGCTTCAGCGGGCTGCGGGCTCTGGTGGCAGGCTTTGGCGGGTTGCAGGCCCCAGCGGCAGTGGGCTTCCATGGACGGCGGGCGACTCCTCCCTTCTTCTCTCAGGCGTCCAATAGGATTGCCTGTCCTTTCAGCCAATCGGGTGATTGGCCTGGAGGAGGATCAGAGTTTCAATAGCGAATATTCATTCGCTGTTGCAGCACACCTGGGTGGGCACCGGAAGCAATGTTCTGCAGCCCACCCTATTTTGAAGCCTATTAAAGCATCTGGCTCTAATCAGTGCTTCAAAAAAAAAACCCCGCGCATCCCCGCGATAGGAATTCATGCGCCTGGCGTCCTGGCCCGGCATAGTAGCCCATTATGTGTTACTTACCTGCAAACAAAGCCTGCGACGTCCAGCGATGTCCCCTGTGCAGGCAGCATCCATCTTCAGCCCCTCTTCCCTCCTGGGCCGCGACTCCGGTTCTGTGACTGGCCGGAGTCACGTGGCGTCACTCTCGCGCATGCCAGTCCCGGCACGATCACAGTGAAGGAACGGCACGGAGGCCGAAATGACGTCGGCACATCTTGTACACTGCACCTCTCCTGAACCGTGCAGGGCACCTACAGGTAAGCCTTATTATAGGCATTATTATAGGCTTACCTGTAGGTTAAAGTGGTTGTCATGAGTTGACAACCACTTTAATTTTAAAAATCACCATATTGTCCTAGCCATTGAGCGGCTATTTAGCCGCTCCGATTGCTATTACCAGAGAGCTGACCACCAGCTATAGAAAATGGTACCAGGGTGATGCCTGCTGCTGCTGCATATCATCCCGGTATAACCAACAAACGGCCAGCAACATATGGGTACTTTGCTGGTGGTTAAGTGCCTATTGGTTGAATTAGACCAGCCTTTCTCAACCTTTTCAACACCGAGGAACCCTTGAAATAATTCCCGGTCTCTGGGAACCCCTGGTAAAAATTAAAAATCTACAACTCAGGAAACATTAGTGTGATGGTCAGTGGGAAGAATGCTCCTTACACTTGTGGTCATTGGGAAGAATGCTCCTTACACTTGTGGTCATTGGGAAGAATGCTCCTTACACTTGTGGTCATTGGGAAGAATTACCCCCCTTACAGATAGCTAAAAATATCAATGGTGTCATTGGGAATTTATCTGAGAGGTAGAAATTGACCTTTGCTCAAGGAACCCCTAACAACCTCTGGAGGAACCCTGCTCGAGAAACCCTGAATTAGATGGATGCATGGAGAGGCTTTATGGCACATGAAGTCATTGAGGCCAAAATATGAGGTGGCCTCCATGAAGGTTCTGAAGGTTATATAGTTGTATATTGTGGGGATGCAGCCAGTTGAGGGCGTTATCTTTGAACACGGCCATGGCTATATGTCTGGAGAAAAAAAAAATGGAGTTCGGCTTTAATGTTTACCCAGGATGCACCCCTTCCATTCTAATTGTAGATGACCCCTTTATAACTTTTTAATTAGCATCCCATTATGGAGTGAAATATTTCCCACTCTCTGGGCTCATTGGGTTGTGGTGTGAAAAGTTATCTGGCAATTTGATTTCCAATTTACTGATAAGTCTCTCTTGGCGGTGGCGGTGATATCTATTTGTGTTAATGTTGTGCCAGGACCCGCGTTCTCTCTCTTCCCGGGGACAGGTTAATTTCGGAAGAGTTATAACCCTGAGATCCTCCAAGCTCAGCACATCGGGAATGGATCCGTGTCCCCGGCAGCAGACCGTCCTATCACTCTTCCCAGAATCTCTGTGACGTTTCATTATCTTTATAACCTTGGTGTGTAATGTCTGAGGGACCTGACTTTGATATTCCCGGAGAACTGTTTATCTAGGAAAGGTCCGATGTTTCCTGCATGTTCCGGATATCAGCATTCACCTGTCTAGGGAGAGATATTTATTTAAAGGGTACATAGATACAAATGGGCAGACCTGCCATCCATTTCAATGTGTTTATTTGGTCGTTCTCTAAGCCTATAATTTTACAACTGCAGTATCAGAGGGTGCCGTGTCTTGGAGCCCAATACGGGTGTACGGAGCCATCCCCCACATTATTTCTGCACTTTTGGTGTCAGGTACAAGGCTGCCATCAGGGGGGTACAGGCAGTGCTGTTGTAAGGGGCCCCAGTGTCTCAAGGGGCCCTTACAACAAAGACTTTAGCAGTCTTTAACATTGGAGTCCATGGGAGGGGGACACCCAGTTTGGGGACACCGTTCTCCTGAACCATAGCGGATAAAAATACAATACTTGGGTCACATAGAGAAGGTCATCGTGGGCAACAGCTGGTCCAGGTTTGGGACCTCCAGTACCTATGGCTCGGCTGTACTGGGTCCTCAAAGTTCCAGCACCTATGGTTTGGCCATACTGGGTCCTCAAAGTGACCAGTGATTGACCGGCAATTGTCGGGTGAATTTCGGACTTAACATTGGAGTCTATGGGAGGGGGGCGCCCAGTTTTGGGACACCGTTCTCCCGAACCATAGGCGATAAAAACTTGGATCACATGGAGAGGGTCCCCTTGACCACAACTGGTCCAAGTTTGATACCTCCAGCACCTATGGTTCGGCCGTACCAGGTCCCTGAAGTGACCAGTCATTGACCGGGAATTCTCGGGTGAATTTCGGACTTAACATTGGAGTCTATGGGAGAAATATCAAACTTGGGTCACATGGAGAGGGCCCCTTGGACCACAACTGGTCCAAGTTTGGGACCTCCAGCCCCTATGGTTCGGCACGAGGTCTTAATGCAAGCATCGGGTGAGGCTGTGCTGCCTGTGCACTGTTTTTTTTTAACCCCTTGGATGCCACACTAGCATGCATTGCACACTTCACTTCACTTGAATGGGTCATGCTTGGCAGCCTACACCTGGTAAGTGTGACGGGGGTATAATTCCCACTGCAGCTGCAACATGTGTGCACCCCTGCCAGTGGGCGGATGTGGTGGGATGGCCAGTGGGCCGACCCTGGGGAATGTTGGTGGTTAGAAGGGGGGGGCAGGTCTAAAGCTGTGTAAGGGGCCCCAATATTTATGATGGCTGCCCTGGTCAGGTATAGGGTTGCCACCAGTCCAGGATTCACCCGGACAGTTGGGGTTTGGATTCATGTGTCCAGGTTTCAGACTACCTGAAACCCAGACACATTATTCAGACTGGACTGTGGCTTCCCAGCAGGGTTGCCGGCTGCAGTTGTCTAAGCTGTCTGTTACACTCTCTTCCACATTGCCCAAAGCCAACACTAACAACCCCCCTCCCCCAAACACACATACAGACAGGAGAGGAGAGAGGGCTCGATCTGCAGCTCTTCCTCCCACCCCTAAGCCTCTGTGTCTTCCCCACACTTCAATCCTCCCCAGCGCTGTGCCTCAGAAAAGGAAAATGGGGGCCTGAAATTTGAAGTCCAGCAGCCTCAGATACATCTGGATTGTGTGTACACCAAGGTAAATCAGGGTTCTCAGAGCAACCCTTACATCAGAGTTCCCCTTTACACCAGATGTCACAGTGTTTCCCCTTACATCAGAGTCCTCTCTGTACATCAGAGGTCTCAGTGTTCCCCCTTAAATCAGAGTCTGCAGAGTTCCACCTTACCGTGAAAGGGAACTCTGCAGACTCAGATATAAAAGGGGAACTCTGTGGACTCTGATGTAAAGGGGGACTCGTGTTATTAACTTCATATGAATAGAAATGTTATTTAATAGCAAAATATATTATAGTTTATACTATCAAAAAAATTGCTGTGGGCCGCTAAAGTGTTTGGGTTTCACTTGAAGAAAAGGTGGCAACCCTGGTCAGGTACCTCATGTCAGCCATTGGATAGAACTGTTGTGCTCATTTGCATGAGCATGCACATGTTTTCGGACATAGGAGCCTAACAAAACATGCACAGTGGTGTTCATGTGGAAGCACGGGTGCATACGCCATAGATGCTGGCGCCTAGTGGTCTACTTAAACCTGGACCATGCATGAGATGATTGCTGGATGGTCTTTCAGCTTGTATTTCTCTTATCCTTGATCCTGAATCAGCTTGACTCCGTAATTGGCCCGGCTTTATTCTACCCCTGCCTGCTTATGTCTGCTGCTTACCTGTGTTATCGACCTTCTGCTCAACGTGGACCTTAATCCTGCTTATGATTTGGTTCCTTCCTGCCCGTCTGTTACTGAACTCGGCTTGTGACTTAGCTCTGCTCTCTACTGGTCGGGTGAAGTCGGGGTGGCCTCATCGTTGTGCTTCTGCTTACCTAACACCAGCACTCCCAAGTTCAAGTCTGCAGTTCCAGCTTACTGGCACCTGCGTGCAGGCAGAAGCAGTCAACTTTCTCCAGTAGATGCCCAGTCCTCTTTACAGGCGCTGCCAGTGGAGCTGAGCACCACTCAATTCATTTTGCTGAGTGCACCCGGTTGTCAGATTTACATGCAACAGCCCTTGTATATATACAAAATTATATGACCTACCATTATGTTCAATTCCAAGGGGCGGGCTAGGGTAGTATATAGACAGGCTAGGGTAGTATATGGACAGGCTAGGGCAGTATAGGGGCAGGCTAGGGTAGTATATAGACAGGCTAGGGTAGTATATAGACAAGCTAGGGTAGTATATGGACAGGCTAGGGTGGTATATAGACAAGCTAGGGTAGCATATGGACAGGCTAGGGTAGTATATAGACAGACTAGGGTAGTATATGGACAGGCTAAGGTAGTATATGGACTGGCTAAAGTAGTATATAGACAGGCTAGGGTAGTATAGACAGACGAGGGCAGTATATAGACAGGCTAGGGTAGTATATAGACAGGCTAGGGTAGTATATAGACTGGCTAAGGTAGTATATGGACAGGCTAAGGTAGTATATAGACAGGCTAAGGCAGTATAGGGGCAGGCTAGGGTAGTATATAGACTGGCTAAGGTAGTATATGGACAGGCTAGGGTAGTATATAGACTGGCTAGGGCAGTATATGGACAGGCTAGGGTAGTATATAGATAAGCTAGGGTAGTATATGGACAGGCTAGGGTAGTATATAGATAAGCTAGGGTAGTATATGGACAGGCTAGGGTAGTATATAGACAAGCTAGGGTAGTATATGGACAGGCTAGGGTAGTATATAGACAGGCTAGGGCAGTATATAGACAGGTTAGGGTAGTATATGGACAGGCTAGGGTAGTATATAGACAGGCTAGGGTAGTATATAGACAGGCTAGGGTAGTATATAGACAGGCAGGGCAGTATAGGGGCAGGCTAGGGTAGTATATAGACAGGCTAGGGCAGTATATAGACAGGTTAGGGTAGAATATGGACAGGCTAGGGTAGTATATGGACAGGCAAGGGTAGTATATAGACAGGATAGGGTAGTATATAGACAGGCTAGGGCAGTATATGGACAGGCTAGGGTAGTATATGGACGGGCTAGGGTAGTATATAGACAGGCTAGGGCAGTATATGGACAGGCTAGGGTAGTATATGGACAGGCTAGGGTAGTATATAGACAGGCAGGGCAGTATAGGGGCAGGCTAGGGTAGTATATAGACAGGCTAGGGCAGTATATAGACAGGTTAGGGTAGAATATGGACAGGCTAGGGTAGTATATGGACAGGCAAGGGTAGTATATAGACAGGATAGGGTAGTATATAGACAGGCTAGGGCAGTATATGGACAGGCTAGGGTAGTATATGGACGGGCTAGGGTAGTATATAGACAGGCTAGGGCAGTATATGGACAGGCTAGGGTAGTATATAGACAGGCTAGGGTAGTATAGGGGCAGGCGGAGCGGCCCGGGGGAGCAGTTGTCATCATGATGCACAAAACTGCTGGGAAATAAATCTCGGTTGTCAATTTGCTGGGTAAATAGAAGAGAAGGAGAGGCGGCTGGGGTTCAATTTGCTGCCCTTCTCAAAGTGCTGCCTGGGTCCACTGGACCCACTGGGACCCATGGTAGGGCCGGCCCTGCAAGCACGACTCTCAAAGCCAGAGGCGTGAGTTATCTGGATGCCTCCGATATGGTGCATGGACCCTTTCTGTGAAGTAAGAAGCAAAGGATGAGCATGCCACAGATTAATACAAGGCCAACAAAAGCCATTATTTTTGGTAAAATGTCAAAGCCAACTCATTTCGGGGGCTCAAGGTTCCTCTTCATCAGGGCTTGGAAGTTGGCTGTAATAGAGGCTTATACTGGACACACAATGGTAAGGATATGCAATGGCAGCAGTGTAATCTCTGGCTGACCGTCCCGAAGGAAGGTAAAATTGCTGATCGCTCACACAATTCTACCATCATGCTGGAAATAGGAGATGATTTACACAAGTAGGTGTCATGAAGAGAGAAGAAGACGGATTGCCCGGATCCTGCAGGATATTGGCTCGGGTTCTTCTTGGCAGAACGCGCAGCGTATCTCGGAGGACGCGGTCGTTGTTTACTCTCATTTATGTCCTCAAACAAAACTAAAGAACAGCAGCATCGCCAGAGAACCTGCAAATTCCTCCGGATATTAATTACAGTGTGTGGGAGGATTTACAGCAGACACGCAGGTCATGTGCTCACTTAAAATGGTTGTAAACCTCAGACATGAAATATGAACAAAGCATATCCCTCTATAGTGTGTACACTATATTGTCAAAAGTACTGGGACACCTGCCTTTACACGCACATGAACTTTAATGGCATCCCAGTCTTAGTCCGCAGGGTTCAATATTGAGTTGGCCCACCCTTTGCAGCTATAACAGCTTTACCTCTTCTGGGAAGGCCGTCCACAAGGTTTAGGAGTGTCTATGGGAATGTTTGACCATTCTTCCAGAGGACAGGCACTGATGTTGGATGAGAAGGCCTGGCTCGCAGTCTCCACTCTAATTCATGCCAAAGGTGTTCTGTCGGGTTGAGGTCAGGACTCTGTGCAGGCCAGTCAAGTTCCTCCACCCCAAACTCGCTCATCCATGTCTTTATGGGCCTTGCTTTGTCCATTGGTGCGCAGCCATGTTGGAACAGGAAGGGGCCATCCCCAAACTCTTCCCACAAAGTTGGGAGCATGAAATTGTCCAAAATGTCTTGGTATGCTGACGCCTTAAGAGTTCCCTTCACTTGAACTAAGGGGCCAAGCCCAACCCCTGAAAAACAACCCCCCCCCCCCCACCATAATCCCCCCTCCACCTAATGATTTTTGGGGGGGGGAGCAATACTTTTGGAAATATAGTGTGGGTGAGCGAGTTTGGAGTAGAGAAACTTGACTGGCCTGCACAGAGTCCTGACCTCAACCTGATAGAACACCTTTGGGATGAATTATAAGGGAGACTGTGAGCCAGGCCTTCTCATCCAACATCAGTGCCTGACCTCATAAATGTGCTTCTGGAAGAATGGTCAAACATTCCCATAGACACACCTAAACCTTGTGGACGGCCTTCCCAGAAGAGGTGAAGCTGTTATAGCTGCAAAGGGGGGGCCAACTCAATAGTCAACCCTACAGACTTAGACTGGGATGCCATTAAAGTTCATGTGCGTGTAAAGGCAGGCGTCACAATACTTTTGACAATATAGTGTACTTATCTCAATCCATTTCTGTCTGCTCCCTCCTCCCTCTGCTATGTGTACGAGTCATTTCTGATGTCTTTTCCTGACACCAGGAGAGAAAAGGTGACACGGGAGGGAGCTCCAGCTGATTGGCAGCCCCAGCACTGTTCCTGTTTGAAGGGGGGGGGGGGTGTCCCTTCCCTCCAATCAACTCTCAGAGCTTTCCTTACTGAGCTCTGCAGAGTGTAATTTCAGCTCTCCGCCCCCTTTTTTCTGAATTCTCACTCAAGCTTTAAAGTACTGAACTTTAAATGGATGTAGAGAAGAGAATACTGCAGATAAACAGGTACAACTTATGTAGGATGATTTGTTTCATCTCTGTGTATCACCTGTGGCCAGTCACTGCACTGGGCATATAGAGGGATTCCAATCACTTTAATCCAAAACATATCTAATTGCCCAGATAATTATCTAATTAGTGCCATTTCTTGTTAAAATCAAGCAATGTGAGGTCAGCCACCTCCTTCCAAGTATAAAACGAAAAAATTGGTCCGCGTGCGGCACACACTGGCCGAATGTTGGCTGCTTTCTGTTGCACCGCCGTTACCGGCCGATATTCAGCCCGTGTGTATCAGCCTTAACACTATACTACAAATACTCAAATCTAGCAACTCTAGTACAATCGTGGCCGGTCATTCATGAACAAATTTCCCCACCAATGGAACCAGCTTAAGAATTCCTGATGATCCTTGGGCATTGGATTAACAAATCAGTATTAAGGGCCTGCATTCTGCGTGTAACGCACTCCTGAACTCTGCATTCTGAGTGTAACGCACTCCTGAACCCTGCATTCTGAGTGTAACGCACTCCTGAACCCTGCATTCTGAGCACAACGCACTCCTGATCCCGGAATTTCTGAGTGTAACACCCTCCTGAACCCTGCATTCTGAGAGCAACGCACTCCTGATCCCTGCATTCTAAGAGCAACGCACTCCTGATCCCTGCATTCTGAGATCAACGCACTCCTGAACTCTGCATTCTGAGTGTAACGCACTCCTGAACCCTGCATTCTGAGAGCAACACACTCCTGATCGCGCCATTCTGAGTGTAACACCCTCCTGAACCCTGCATTCTGAGAGCAACGCACTCCTGATCCCGGCATTCTGAGAGCAACACACTCCTGATCGCGCCATTCTGAGTGTAACACCCTCCTGAACCCTGCATTCTGAGAGCAACACACTCCTGATCCCTGCATTCTGAGCACAACGCACTCCTGATCCCTGCATTCTGAGAGCAACGCACTCCTGATCCCTGCCTTCTGAGATCAACGCACTCCTGATCCCGGCATTCTGAGCACAACGCACTCCTGATCCCAGCATTCTGAGAGCAATGCACTGCTGATCCTTGCACTCTGAGTGCAATGAACTCCTGAACCCTGCATTCTGAGTGCAATGAACTCCTGAACCCTGCATTCTGAGTGCAATGAACTCCTGAACCCTGCATTCTGAGAGCAACGCACGCCTGATCCCGGCATTCTGAGTGTAACACCCTCCTGAACCCTGCATTCTGAGCACAACGCACTCCTGATCCCTGCATTCTGAGTGCAACGCACTCCTGATCCCTGCATTCCGAGAGCAACGCACTCCTGATCCCTGCATTCTGAGATCAACGCACTGCTGATCCTTGCATTCTGAGTGCAATGAACTCCTGAACCCTGCATTCTGAGTGCAATGGACTCCTGAACCCTGCATTCTGAGATCAACGCACTCCTGATCCCTGCATTCTGAGATCAACGCACTCCTGATCCCTGCATTCTGAGTGCAACGCACTCCTGAACCCTGCATTCTGAGAGCAATGCACTCCTGATCCTTGCATTCTGAGTGCAATGAACTCCTGAACCCTGCATTCTGAGTGCAATGAACTCCTGAACCCTGCATTCTGAGATCAACACACTCCTGATCCCTGCATTCTGAGATCAACGCACTCCTGATCCCTCATTCTGAAAGCAACGCACTCCTGATCCCTGCATTCTGAGATCAACGCACTCCTGATCCCTGCATTCTGAGTGCAATGAACTCCTGATCCCTGCATTCTGAGTGCAATGCACTCCTGATCCCTGCATTCTGAGATCAACGCACTCCTGATCCTTGCATTCTGAGTGCAACGCACTCCTGAACCCTGCAATCTCAGCATAACACTCTTCTGATCCCTGCATTCTGTAATTTTGTTTCATTATTTTAGAGGATTCTTTACATTTGTTACTATTGTGATTCAGAATACAGATACATTCGAATTTCCTGGCGGCCTTTGCACTATTTTGTGAAAGAACCTGTTAAATCGACAGCGCCCCCTACAGGGGTAGCGCCACTTATACAAGGCCTGGGGCAAAATATAAGAAACAAAATCACATTGTGAAAGGCTGCCATGAATTATTAGCCCTCCCACTGATGGTTAGTAAAAGCGTTTCTACACTATAGAGACCCGTGAAGATTTTAAATCTGGATTGGGCAGGTGCATAGATGCAGTGTGCGAGCAACAGAGGGATCGTTCACTTCTCTATGGAGAAAAGGGAATGATTGCTGTGTGGCCATGAAGGTTTTCTAGCAAGCTGTGAACATCTACTTGATTCATAGCATGCAAATGTTGTTACTGCCCAGATGTAATGCCACCACCATTGCCTGACTATACCCCTATTGCCTGACTATACCACCATTGCCTGACTATACCACCATTGCCTGACTATACCACCATTGCCTGACTATGCCACCATTGCCTGTCTATACCACCATTGCCTGACTATGCCACCGTTGCCTGACTATACCACCATTGCCTGACTATTCCACCATTGCCTGACTATACCACTATTGCCTGACTATGCCACCATTGCCTGACTATACCACTATTGCCTGACTATGCCACCATTGCCTGACTATACCACTATTGCCTGACTATGCCACCATTGCCTGACTATGCCACCATTGCCTGACTATACCACCATTGCCTGACTATACCTCCATTGCCTGACTATGCCACCATTGCCTGTCTATACCACCATTGCTTGACTATGCCACCATTGCCTGACTATACCACCATTGCCTGACTATGCCACCATTGCCTGACTATACCATCATTGCCTGACTATACCACCATTGCCTGACTATGCCACCATTGCCTGACTATACCACCATTGCCTGACTATGCCACCATTGCCTGACTATACTTCCATTGCCTGACTATGACACCATTGCCTGACTATACCACCATTGCCTGACTATACCACCATTGCCTGACTATACCACCATTGCCTGACTATACCGCCATTGCCTGACTATACCGCCATTGCCTGACTATGCCACCATTGCCTGACTATACCACCATTGCCTGACTATACCTCCATTGCCTGACTATACCACCATTGCCTGACTATACCTCCATTGCCTGACTATGCCACCATTGCCTGACTATACCACCATTGCCTGACTATACCTCCATTGTCTGACTATACCACCATTGCCTGACTATACCTCCATTGCCTGACTATGCCACCATTGCCTGACTATACCACCATTGCCTGACTATACCACCATTGCCTGACTATACTACCATTGCCTGACTATACCACCATTGCCTGACTATGACACCATTGCCTAAACCCCCCATAGGTTGCATGGCTTGCAGAGCTGAATTATCCACAAGGTAACATTGTCAAGAGCCTAGGGCTCGGTGGAAGTCCAAGGGGCTCAGCTACAACCATCAATCCTGCAGTAAATCAGGAAGATGGTGCAATTATTCTAAGCTATACATCTGCCTGTCACAAGGGAGGATGCATTTTTAGGCAGTTGGGTGGGCCAATCCAGTAGAGAAAATGCAAATGCAAAGGCTTCTCTGTACCTACTGGAATCCTTATCAGTGTCAATCATGGATATAGGAAGGGGGATGGGGGAACCTTGCCTAGGGCCCCATTCTGCCAATCTGTCTCTGATGTGCCTATAAAGATTAAAATGGTTCCTTCTCTTGAAGATATTGATGAGATGGAGTGTGGTGTTTGAGTGCATCAACTGATTGCATCCAGGATAACCTAGAAAGTGCCAATATCATGTCATGGAAAAATGATCGGAGTCTCAGGTGTAATGTGATCGTTTAGTAATTTAGGGTTTGAAGGTGGAAGGCAACAAGCTGTGAAATCAGGTGACAGGTTGAAGATGAAATGACAACTTCCCCAGAAAGAGGTGACGTGTCTTTTGACATCTGAAAAAGTCTAAATAATGGTGATTTTGCAATGTTGCTTTTCATGTTTAGCATATGTGTGCCGCGTGAGTCACACAATCTGGTATAGAAAAAAACCAACAAAGAAAAAAGATAAATTGACATTCCTTTGTATTAACCAAAAGTTCTAAGTCTACCGCAGCTGCATAATATGGCTTAAGGCATGTGACAGTCTCTTCAGATGACGAGGTGAGCTGTTTCCAGTGAAGGGTCCTGGTAATCCTCCATCATACAATTGTGCTCTTCCAACCTTGTGGTAACAGTTTGGTGAAGACCCTTTTCTGTTCCAGCATGACTGTCCCTTGTATACAAAGCCAGCTCCATAAATACATGATTTGACCAGTTTGGTGTGCAGAAACTCTAGTGTCCTGTATAGAGCCCTGACCTCAACCCTACCAAACTCAGAACCCTGACCTCAACCCTCCTAAGCACAGAGCCTTGACCTCAACCCTACCAAACTTAGACCCCTGACCTCATCCCTACTGAGCACAGAGCCCTGACCTCAACCCTATCAAACTCAGACCCCTGACCTCAACCCTACTGAGCACAGAGCCCTGACCTCAACCCTACCAAACTCAGAACCCTGACCTCAACCCTACTGAGCACAGAGCCCTGACCTCAACCTTACCAAACTCCGAACCTTGAACTCAACCCTACTGAGCACAGAGCCTGACGTCAACCCTACCAAACTCAGAACCCTGACCTCAACCCTACTGAGCACAGAGCCCTGACCTCAACCGTACCAGATTTAGAACCCTGACCTCGACCCTACTGAGCACAGAGCCCTGACCTCAACCCTAGTGAGTACAGAGCCCTGACCTCAACCCTACCAAACTCAGAACCCTGACCTCAACCCTACTGAGCACAGAGCCCTGACCTCAGCCCTATTGAGCACAGAGCCCTGACCTCAACCCTACCAAACTCAGAACCCTGAACTCAACCCTACTTAGCACAGAGCCCTGACCTCAACCCTACCAAACTCAGAACCTTTCATCCTACTGAGCACAGAGCCCTGGCCTCACCCCTACCAAATTCAGAACGCTGACCTCAACCCTACTGAGCACAGAGCCTGATGTCAACCCTACCAAACTCAGAACCCTGACCTCAACCCTACTGAGCACAGAGCCCTGACCTCAACCGTACCATATTTAGAACCCTGACCTCGACCCTACTGAGCACAGAGCCATGACCATAACCCTACTGAGTACAGAGCCCTGACCTCAACCCTACCAAACTCAGAACCCTGACCTCAACCCTACCAAACTCAGAACCCTGACCTCAACCCTACTGAGCACAGAGCCCTGACCTCAGACCTATTGAGCACAGAGCCCTGACCTCAACCCTACCAAACTCAGAACCCTGAACTCAACCCTACTTAGCACAGAGCCCTGACCTCAACCCTACCAAACTCAGAACCCTTCATCCTACTGAGCACAGAGCCCTGGCCTCAACCCTACCAAACTCAGAACCCTGACCTCAACCCTACTGAGCACAGAGCCCTGACCTCAACCGTACCAGACTCAGAACCCTGACCTCAACCCTACTGAGCACAGAGCCCTGACCTCAACCCTACCAAACTCGGCACCCTGACCTCAGCCCTACTGAGCACAGAGCCCTGACCTCAACCCTACCAAACTCAGAACCCTGACCAAAACACTACTGAGCACAAAGCCCTGACCTCAACCCTACCAAAATCAGATACCTGACCTCAACCCTACTGAGCACAGAGCCCTGACCTCAACCCTACCAAACTCAGAACCCTGACCACAACCCTACTGAGCACAGAGCCCTGACCTCAACCCTACCAAACTCAGAACCCTGACCTCAACCCTACTGAGCACAGAGCCCTGACCTCAATCCTAATATCGCAGTCCCGATAAAAATCGCAGATCGCCGCCATTACTAGTAAAAAAAAAAAAAAATAGTAAAAACGCCATAAATCAATTCTCATAGTTTGTAAACGCGGCAAAAGCAATTGCTTTGATTGCGCAAAACAATCAATAAACGCCTATTGTGATTTTTTTTTTTACCACAAATATGAGGAAGTACATATAGATCGGCCAAAACTGGTGAATAAATTAGTTTTTTTACATTTTTTTGGATATGTATTATAACAAAAAGGAAAAAATATTGTTTTTTTTTCAAAATTGTCGCTCTTTTTTTGTTTATAGCACAAAAAATAAAAACCGCAGAGGTGATCAAATATCGCCAAAAGAAAGCTCTATTTGTGGGGGGAAAAAAAGGACATCAATTTTGTTTGGGTACAAGGTCGAACGACCGCGCCATTGTCAGTTGGGCGACGTTGTGCCCAAACAAAATGTATGTCATTTTTTTCCCCACAAATAGAACTTACTTTTGGTGGTATTTGATCACCCTTGCGTTTTTTATTTTTTTGCGCTATAAACAAAAAAGCGACAATTTTGAAAAAAAAAAAAACATATTTTTTACTTTCTGCTATGAAACATATTCAAGAAAAAAAAAGAAAAAAAAATGAAATTTCTTCATCAATTTAGGTCGACATAAATTCTGCTACATATTTTTGGTTAAAAAAATCCCAATAAGCGCATATTGATTGGTTTACGTGAATGTTATAGCGCCTACAAACTATGGGATATATACTGGAATTTTTATTTATTTATTATCATAGGTGTGCGCAGCCTATATCATTGGGGTGTGCACCCCAAAACTCAAACACCCATGCATGTATATATATATATAGTAAAAAATTTAAAATGTCAGTAGTTTTTTTATTTTATTATTTTATGTTTGTATTATTTTTTACAATTATATATATATTTTTTTTATATTATTTTTCACAATTTTATTTTTAGGAGCTTCAGTGAAATAACAGCATGGGGAATCCGTGCCGCCCGGGGCGATTAGGGCGTGTCCAGGCACACCCCCTGCGCACGCCTATGCTTATTATACTAGTAATGGCAGTGATTAGCGACTTGTAGCGGGACTGTGATATTGCGGCGGCCAAATCTGACACTAACTGACACTATTGGTGAACCAGTGACACTAATACGGCGACCAGTGCTAAAAACATGCACTGTCACTGTACTAATGACACTGGCTGGGAAGGGGTTAAACTTATAGGGTGATCAAAGGGTTAAAGGTGTGCCTAACCAGTGTTTGTGTTTACTATGTGTGCTGCTTTTACTAAGGGACGCGATGGATTGGGGTCCCTGCTTTGCAGGAGGACAGAGTCCATCCCTTCCCACCCCCCTGTCAGAATGGCGACCTTCCTTATTTACAAAAGCAGGTCCCCATTCTGTGTAGTTTACCGACGATCGGCGGGTGCCGGAGGACATCGAGTGCCCGGCACCTGCAGATCGGCTTCTGCTGTGAATATTCAGCCAGCACGCCCCCTGCAGGCGGAAGTCCATAATCACGCATGTATTTGTGATCCGGCGCACAGCTGCCGCCCTGTAACAGCAGCTCACTTTAGTATTTAGCGTTGTTGTTAGGGTTAGGCATAGGCAGTGGCGGCTCGTGGGTTTCTCCTTTGGGGGGGCGGCACTGACAGCACCCCCACCCACCCATGCCCCCCCACCCACAGAACATTGGGCACAACCCCTCCCCCCCGCAGCACTGGGCTAGCATAGAGCACCCCCCATACTCCGTGCCGCTGGACCAGGGCTCTTACTTGCTGGGCTGCTGAGTGTTGTGCTCCTCTCCTCCTCTGAAGCACGGACATGCAGGCAGCGGCTCCAGCGTGTCTCCTCTTCCTACGCGCCAAGCATCCAATAGGGTCGCCTGGCGCTTTGGCCAATTGGGAAACAAGTCTCATTGACCTGCCTCCTGATTGGCGGGGAGGCACTGCAGTGTGAAAATAGCGAAAATGAATTCGCTATCGTCACACAATTGGGTGGGATCGGAGCGCACTCTCTGCGCCCCAAGCCCACCCTTTTTTGAAGCCTATTAGAGCCTCCAGCTCTAGTCAGGTGCTTCAAAAAAAAATCCCCTCTCGCTCCCTCCATAGGAATCCATGGGTCTGGCGTCCTAAAAGGGGCCGGGCGCATGGTTAGGAAGGCGGTGACAGGGATGGGGGGGCGGCGCCCGTGCGCCCATAATGCATGGGCCGCCGCTGGGCATAGGTGTGCACTACAAAACTCCAACCAATACACGTGTGTGACATATTTACCGGCCTCTCCATCCTGAAACAATGGGGGGTGCAGCAAGGGGGGAACCATGCAGCAGAAAGAAGAGGAACGGGGGCAGAAGGGGTGGTGGGGTTGGCATATATATTGGTACCCACCCCCTGTACTTTCCTTCTGTGGCAGCTGAATATCGGAGAGAGGGAGTGGAGGAGAAGCCTACTTTCAGCTGCTGCAGGAGGAACATGCAGATAGGTTTGGTTAAATTCCAACCCCTCCTGTCTAGGTTGTGTGGGGGGGTCAGCAAGGAAGGGTCGCGGTTTATCTGTCACCTGCCCGCGATCGATGGGTAGATCGCGATTGACGGGTTGCCAACCCCAGGATTAGGGTGTGCCCAGGCACACCCCTTACACACTCTTATGGGGATAGGATTGGCCATAGGTGCGCACCCCAAAATTCAAACACTAATGCCTTTCTCTGCAGCCTCAGCCGCGCTGGACGGTGAATGAATGGGAAGTGCTCTGTGCTGAGTGGATTCCTGTCCTGTTCCTGTTTACTATGCTTCAGCTAGGAATGAACACAGTGAGTGAGTGTGTTCATTTAGAAACGAAAGGGGCCGGTAAATGACATCTTTACTAGCCCCTTCCCAGTTCTCCATTCTGAAACCTCCGTCGCAGCAATCAGGGGGAGAGGAGAGGAGGGAAGACAGCAGCACTGCGGAGGAGGTGCAACCCAGGGGGGAATCCTGACCAGGAGGGGGAATTGGCACTGCACATAGTGATTAGGGTGGGCCCAGGCACACCTGGCACACCCCCTGTGCACCCCTATGGGATAGTAAAAAAAAAAATCTGAAATGTGTTTCAGAAAAACAAATCAGAAATAAAAAGAAATGTTCCCCTTATGATGAATGCAAAGGAATCATTGAACATAGCAGGGCCAACATCCCTTCCCATACCATGGTGAATGCATTGCAAACTTTATGCACAATGAAACATTGGAAGCTTTATTTATATTAAGATATAATTTAATAGTAAAATAACGGATAATGTGTATAATATTAAGGCAACATTGAAATACAATGTAATATAAAGTACTAAAGTAACCGTTGCAATGCACAGAATTTGCAACCTGCTGGGTTTTTGTATTCTGTGCATTGCAACAATGACTTTAATACTTTGATGTTACATTGCGTTTCAATATAAATAAAGCTACTAATGTCTCAGTGGGTATAAAGTTTGGAAAAGCATTCTCCATAGCATTGTTAGGGGTGTCACTGCTACTTCCATAGATTGTGGAGTCTACAATGACATGAAAAAGTATTCATACCCCTTGAGATCTCCCACAGTTTGTCAGGTGACAACCAAAAACGCAAATGTATTTTATTGGGATTTT
>BLSH010453289.1:329399-340470 GCA_018402905.1 Glandirana rugosa
TACCTCTAATTTTTTTTTTTTTTTTTTTTTGTGTTTTTTTTTTTTTCCTTTGTGCAGTTTTGCATGATATTCATCGCTTTATTCAAAAAACTCCCTTTTTTCTATTTTTATTTCCCCTCTTAGGAGGTTAACAAAAAAAAAAATTAAAAAAAAAAAGGCGGCCTCCTCCTTAATTTTTGTACAGCTCTAAAGAAGTGTATTTTTTTGTAATGTGTTCTCGGCGTGGAGGGGAGCGGGTGGGAGGAGGAAGGAGAGGAGACAAATGCGTTGGTGGCTATCCAAAATTGGCAAAAACTTATTTTGTTTAATAAATGACTTAAATATTCACTTTGTGTTTTTTTTTTTTTTTTTTTTTAATCTCCATCTGTTTTTTTTTTTTCTTTTCCCCTGTAAGATTTTTCACAACTGGGTTTGCTGATTTACACCGAAAAAAGAGAACTCAATGCCAAAGCATTCACAAGTCAAATATCTGGAATGTATTGATTACAATAAACAATGTTTTTGTTATATAAAAAGAAAAAAAAAATTTAAAGATTGTTTATGGTTTTAATAATCGAATGTTGTGCAGTGGTTGCAGATTTAGAGATTTGCTGCCATCTGCTGGAAATCTGTGGTATTGCAAAGTTTGCCTTGCACTGTGAAAGCATGGGATCTGAAAAAAATGTAGACAATACATATTAACAGCATTTTTTTTTTTTTTAGTATATAATTCTTAAGGTCAGAGTTGAGGCTTTTCTATATTTAAAGTGCAAATTACTTTCATGAAGTATAAGATTTTAATTAGGTTTTTTTATTTTGCAAAGTTTGCCTGCACTGAAGAGCATGGGATCTGAACAAAATGTAGACAATACATATTAACAGCATTTTTTTTTTTTTTAGTATATAATTCTTAAGGTCAGAGTTAACATGGCTTTTCTACATTTAAAGTGCAAATTCATTAAATGAAGTTAAGATTTTTTTTATTATTATTATTATTCAAAGTTTGCCTGCACTGAAGAGCATGGGATCTGAACAAAAAAATTACATATTAATAGCATTTCATAATTAAGAGGGTCAGAGTTAACATGGCCTTTCCATATTTAAAGTGCAGTTCCATTTAATGAAGTACATACATTTTATGAGAATATTTTTATGATTTATTTTATAATACAAAAAAAAAAAAATGTAGACAACACATATTACCAGAATTTTTTTTTTTTAGTATATAATTATTAAGGTCAGAATTAACATGGCCTTTCTATATTTAAAGTGCAAATTCATTTAATGAATTACATGAATTTTATGAGGATATTTTGATGAGTTATTTTATATTGCAAACATTGGGGAGGAGGGGATCTAAACAAAAACTGTAGACAATACATATTAACAGCATTTATTTATTTTATTATTTTTAGTACATTATTCTTAAGGTCAGAGTTAAGGCTTTTCTATATTTAAAGTGCAAATTAATTTAATGAAGGATAAGATTTTAATAAGGTTATTTTGCAGACTTTGCCTGCACTGAAGAGAATGGGATCTGAACAAAAAAATTAAAATTATAATTTAGAAGGTCAGAGTTAACATGGCTTTTCTATATTTAAAGTACAAATCCATTTAATGAAGCACATACATTTTATGAGAATATTTTTATCAGTTATTTTATAATGCAAAAAAAAAAAAAAAATGTAGACACATCACATATTACCAGAATTTATTTTTTAGTATTTAATTCTTAAGGTCATAAGGTCAGAGCTAGCATGGCTTTTCTATATTTAAAGTGTAAATTAAAGTGTAAATTAATTTAATGAAGTATACGATTTTAAGGAGGTTATTATATTTTGCAAACTTTGCCTGCACTGAGGAGCAAGGGATCTGAACAAAAAATTTGAACAATACAAATTATTAACAACAGATTATAGAGGAGTGTATAATTAATAAGGTCGGTGTTACCATATATTTTTCAATATTTAAAAGTGCAAATTCATTTAATGAAATACATGAATTTTATGAGTCTATTTTGATGAGCTATTATATAAAATTCATTATAAAACTGTCAAGGTTTTAGGCACTTGCTTATTTTTTTTTTCTAGTAAATTTAGCATGCAGAAAGTTTCATAAGATCTACCTGAAAATAGTGGAAAGGAAAGGATGTGTAGAGATTTCTACACATCTGCATATCTATTCAATCAGATTTACAATTTCAAAACTGTACACAATAAAAGATTCAAATCTATAAAAACATTTTTTTTTAATAAAAAAAAAAATTGGCATACAATTTTACAACTTCAGAATTGTGATATAAGATTCAGAACCACAAAACAAAAATGTAAATAAATAATTGCCATCAAATTTTACAACTGCAGAATTGTGATATAAGATTCAGAACCACAAAACCAAAAAATGTAAAATAATAAAAATATATAATTGCCATTCAATTCTACTACTTCAGAATTGTGATATAAGATTCAGAACCACAAAACAAAAATGTAAAAAAAAAATAAATAAATAATTGCCATCAAATTTTACAACTTCAGAATTGTAATATAAGATTCAGAACCACAAAACCAAAAAACGTAAAATATATATATATATATATATATATATATATATATATATATATATGCAATTAAATTCTACAACTTCAGAATTGTGTTATAAGAATCAGAACCACAAAACAAAAATGTAAAAAAAAAAATAATTGCTATTAAATTCTACAACTTCAGAATTGTGATATAAGATTCAGAACCACAAAACCAAAAAATGTAAAAAAATATATATATATATATATATATATATATAAATGTGATTAAATTCTACAACTTCAGAATTGTGTTACAGGAATCAGAACCACAAAACAAAAATGTAAAAGAAAAAAATAATTGCTATTAAATTCTACAACTTCAGAATTGTGTTATAGGAATCAGAACCACAAAAACATTTTATTTTTTTAATAATTGCCATTCATTTTACAACTTCAAAACTGCAATGGGGATTTTTCCCCTTAAAAAATGATTTTCTTTTGACCATAAATACATTTTAAACCTTCATTTTTACAGAGCAGCATGGCTGCTAACAAGAATATTCCCATGGTCCCTTCACAAATGACGCGGTTCAGCCAGAGACCGGTGACACCGCCTCGGAGGGCTGCGTCATACTGCAGTCCCATTACAGCATAGCAACTCCATAGACTGACTTTAAAGATATTATTATTATTATTATTCAGGATTTATACAGTACCAACAGTTTGTGCAGCGCTGTACAATATAAAAGGGAGAAAATACAGTTACAATAAAATACAAGGGAGTTAAAAAGGCCCTGCTCAGAAGAGCTTACAATCTAATATTTATGCTCTTTATTATTATTATTATACCTTATTATAGGGCCAATGGTTTGCACAGCACTATACAACAAAAAGGGAGACAGTACAGTTACATTACAATAAAATACAGGAGGAATCAGAGGGCGCTGATCCTGAGAGCTTACAATCTAAGAAGGAAAGTCAAGGGATTTTAAAGATTATTCAAAGGCCAAAATAAAAGAGGGAGAGAAAAAAAAAATGAGCAGATTCCAAAGCAGAGGGAAACGAGTAGTAATTGTGGAAAATTGTAGACAAAACTGTGACCAGGGTACCAGGATATCGGGGTACCAGGGTACCAGGATATCGGGGTACTAGGGTACCAGGATATCGGGGTACTAGGGTACCAGGATACCAGGATATCAGGGTACTAGGGTACCAGAGTACCAAGATATCGGGGTTCCAGGATACCAGAGTACCAGGATACCAGAATACCAGGGTACCAGGATACCAGAATACCAGGGTACCAAGATACCAGGATACCAGAGTACCAGGATATCCGGGTACCAGGATATCTGGGTACCAGGATACCAGGACACTCTTATCAGTTAAACTCTTAGTAATAAGTTTGTAGGAATATATTTGGACGGTTAATAGATATTTTTGTTGCACCGCCAGCAAATAATTTGGAGTAAAAAGCACTTTCTCTGAATATCCCTTCATGTCACCCCCCACCCTTCTAATTTTTGGGGTGCATCGATAAAAAAAAATAATCCGGAGAGATGTTCGTCTTGTGAAACTGCGTGTACATTCGTTGTGGGCGAATGGGGGGGAAAAGGTAGGTTGGTGTTTCTGATGGATCCAGCGACAAATAATGGCAAAATCATCCTAATTGCCGCTTTGTCATTTATTATAATTATTATTATTCAGGATTTATACAGCGCCAGTAGCTTGTGCAGCTCTTTACAATATAAAAGGGGAGAAAATACAGTTACAATATAATAAAATACAAGGGGGTTAAGAGGGCCCTGGTCAGAAGAGCTTACAATCTAATATTTATGCTTTTTAATCATTATACAGGTTTCATAGCGCCAATGGTTTGCACAGCGCTATACAACAAAAAGGGAAGACCGTACCGTTACATTACAATACAGGAGGAATCAGAGGGCCCTGATCCTGAGAGCTTACAATCTAGGAAGGAAGGTCAAGGGATTTTAAAGTTTATTCAAAGGCCAAAATAAAAGAGGGAGAGAGAGAAATGAACAGATTCCAAAGCAGAGGGGTTCTGCTCAGATAACAAGTAGTAACTGTCAAAAATTGTGGACAGAACTATGACCAGGGTACCAAGATACCAGGGTACCAGGATACCAGGGTACCAGGATATCAGGATACCAGAATACCAGGGTACCAAGATACCAGGATACCAGAATACCAGGGTACCAAGATACCAGGATACCAGGGTACCAGCATACCAGAATACCAGGGTACCAAGATACCAGGGTACCAAGATACCAGAGTACTAGAGTACCAGGATACCAGAGTACCAGGATATCGGGGTTCCAAGATACCAGGGTACCAAGATACCAGAGTACTAGAGTACCAGGATACCAGAGTACCAGGATATCGGGGTTCCAGGATACCAGGGTACCAGGATACCAGGGTACCAGGATACCAGGGTACTCTATCAGTTAAACTCTTAGTAATAAGTTTGAAGGAATATATTTGGACGGTTAATAGATATTTTTGTTGCACCGCCAGAAAATAATTTGGAGTAAAAAGCACTTTCTCTGAATATCCCTTCATGTTACCCTCCCCCCTTCTAATTTATGGGGTGTATCGATAAAAAAAAACTGCGGAGAGACTTTCGTTTTGTGAGACTGCGTGTACATTCGTTGTGGGCGAACGGGGGTCACAAATGTAAGTTGGTGTTTCTGATGGATCCAGCGACAAATAATGGCAAAATCATCCTAATTGCCGCTTTGTCGTTTATCATAATTATTATTATTCAGGATTTATGCAGTGCCAGCAGTCTACACAGGAGGCCATAGAGTTACAATGCAATTCAATACAAGAGTGTTAGGAGGGCCCTGCTCCCGAGAGCTTGCAATCTAATAGTGTTATAATATACAGGTATATAGCGCTATAAATAAACAGTTCTGGATGCACATTGGACGCCAGGGGAAAAGGAGGCCCTGGTCCTCAGAGCTTACAATCTAATTGTGTTATAATATACAGTTATATAACATTATAAATAAACAGTTCTGGATGCACATTGGACACCAGGGGGAAAGGAAGGCTCTGGTCCTCAGAGCTTACAATCTTATACTTCAAATATATTTAAAGGAGGGTCCTGTGCATGAGAGCTTACAATCTAATAGTGTTCCAATATACAGGTATACAGCGTTCTAAATAAACAGTTCTGTGTGCACATTGGATGCCAGGGGGAAAGGAGAGCTCTGCCCCCAAGAGCTTGCAATCTAATTGTGTTATAATATATAGTAATATAGCGTTATAAATAAACAGTTCTATGCACATTGGTTGCCAGGGGGAAAGGAGGGGCCTGGTCCTTAGAGCTTGCAATCTAATTGTGTTAAAATATACAGTTGTATAACGTTATAAATAAACAGTTCTATGCACATTGGACACAAGGGGGAAAGGGAGGCTCTGGTCCTCAGAGCTTACAATCTTATACTTCAAATATATTTATAAGGAGGGTTCTGCGCAGGAGAGCTTACAATCTAATTGTGTGATAATATACAGTTATATATTGTTATAAATAAACAGTTCTAGATACACATTGGACACAAGGGGGAAAGGAGGGCTCTGCCCCCAGGAGCTAACAATTTAATTGTGTGATAATATACAGTTATATAGCATTATAAATAATTAGTTCTGGATGCACATTGGACACCGGGCGAGGGGGAGGGGAGAGAGGTGAAGGCCCTGGTCCTTACAGCTTACAATCTAATTGTGTTATAATATAGCATTATAAATAAACAATTCTAGATGCACATTGGTCATCGGGGTGAAAGGAGGGCTCTGGTCCTTAGAACTTGCAATCTTATACATCAAATATATATAAAGGAGGGTCCTGCACACAAGAGCTTACAATCTAATTGTGTGACAATATACAGGTATATAGCGTTATACATAAACAGTTCTGGGTGCACATTGGACACCAGGCGTAAGGAGGGCCTTGGTCCACAGAGCTTACAATCTTACACTTCATATATAAATAAAGGAGGGCCCTGCGCATGAGAGCTTACAATCTAATAGTGTTATAATATACAGGTATATAGCGCTCTAAATAAACAGTTCTGGGTGCACATTGGACACCAGGGGGAAAGGAGAGCTCTGCACACAAGAGCTTACAATCTAGTTGTGTTATGAAATAAAGTAATATGGCATTACAAATAAACAGTTCTGGATGCATATTGGATGCCAGGGGGAAAGGAGGGCTCTGCCCCAAGAGCTTGCAATCTAATTGTGTTATATAATAGTATAGCGTTATAAATAAACAGTTCTAGATGCACATTGGCCGCCAGGGGGAAAGGAGAGCTTTGCCCCCAAGAGCTTACAATCTAATTGTGTTATAATATTAAGTTATATGAGTTATCAACAAACAGTTCTATGCACATTGAACACCAAGGGGAAAGGAGGCCCTGGTCTTTAGAGCTTACAATCTAATTGTGTGATAAATAAACAGTTCTGGATGCACATTAAACACCAGGGTGAAAGGAGGCCCTGGTCCTTAGAGCTTACAATCTAATTGTGTGATAAATAAACAGTTCTAGATGCACATTGGACACCAGGGGGAAAGGAGGCCCTGGTCCTTAGAGCTTACAATCTAACTGTGTGATAAATAAACAGTTCTGGGTGCACATTGGACACCAGGGGGAAAGGAGGCCCTGGTCCTTAGAGCTTACAATCTAATTGTGTGATAAATAAACAGTTCTAGATGCACATTGTACACCAGGGGGAAATGAGGCCCTGGTCCTTAGAGCTTGCAATCTAATTGTGTGATAAATAAACAGTTCTGGATGCACATTAAACACCAGGGTGAAAGGAGGCCCTGGTCCTTAGAGCTTACAATCTAATTGTGTGATAAATAAACAGTTCTAGATGCACATTGGACACCAGGGGGAAAGGAGGCCCTGGTCCTTAGAGCTTACAATCTAACTGTGTGATAAATAAACAGTTCTGGGTGCACATTGGACACCAGGGGGAAAGGAGGCCCTGGTCCTTAGAGCTTACAATCTAATTGTGTGATAAATAAACAGTTCTAGATGCACATTGTACACCAGGGGGAAATGAGGCCCTGGTCCTTAGAGCTTGCAATCTAATTGTGTGATAAATAAACAGTTCTGGATGCACATTAAACACCAGGGTGAAAGGAGGCCCTGGTCCTTAGAGCTTACAATCTAATTGTGTGATAAATAAACAGTTCTGGATACACATTGGACACCAGGGGGAAAGGAGAGCTCTGCCCCCAAGAGCTTACAATCGAATTGTGTTATAATATTAAGTTATATGGATCTATCAACAAACAGTTCTATGAGGAGGCTCTGGTCCTTAGAGCTTACAATCTAATTGTGTGATAAATAAACAGTTCTAGATGCACATTGGATACCAGGGGGAAATGAGGCCCTGGTCCTTAGAGCTTACAATCTAATTGTGTGATAAATAAACAGTTCTAGATGCACATTGGACATCAGGGGGAAAGGAGGCCCTGGTCCTTAGAGCTTACAATCTAACTGTGTGATAAATAAACAGTTCTAAATGCACACGGGGGGGGGGGGGGGTTCTGGTCCTTGGAGCTTACAATCTTATACTTCAAATATAAATATATGGTAGTTGACTGAGATTGCCATGGAAGTCACCTGAATGGTTTATCTATGCAGCACATTGGGGGGGGGGGGGAGATTTACTAACCCTGGAGGGTGCAAAATATGCTGCAGCTCTGCATAGCAACCAATCAGCTTCCAGTATTTATTGTCAGAGCTGCATTGGAGAAGCTGAGATTAGATGCTGATTGGCTGCCATGCAGAGCTGCACCAGATTCTGAGTGCTGCAGTTTTAGTAAATCCCCCCCCCGGGTGTTCTTTTGATGCAGCAAAATATTCATGTTAAATAATTAATGGATTAGATAAAGAAACAGCGACTTCTCGGCTTATTAACTTCATTTTGAGAATCTTAGGAATGCGTCTTCATGAATTGTTTGTTACACCCAGGACACCGACCCCCCCTTCTCATACCGGCAGAGAAAAAGCCAACAAGATGCATTTTTAATGATATAATTCTCAATGTTAGCAATGTAACAATTTATTACATTGCACCCATAGAAATGTTTATGCTACACAAGTGTATGGAGGAATTTACCTCAAGCTGCTGCGACTTCAGGTACAACATGCGATTTACAAATCGCACCTATAGTCCCATCTAATGTCTTTTGATGGCACCGTCTTAATAGTTGCGATTTAAAGAAAGAAAAAATTCCTGCACTATTTTTGGCGATTTCATGTGCAACTTGCATAGAGATCTGTGCATCGCACAGACGTCGGTAAGCCGCAGATGAAGTCGCACTGCCTTGCGGCTTTGGTAGTCGCCTGATTTCAAAGCCGCATTCAGTGTGAACGAGGGCTGAGCCCGGGTTCTTACGTATGCGAACAGAGACACTGCGTGCGATTCGCACCACTGTGCCGCTCACACGCCATGTCTGTGCGATGCGAATTTCAGTCATACAGTTTGTATGGCTGAACCCGCATTGGATTCGCACGAAAAAGGCGCAGGAACCTTTTTTTTCCCCCCGCACTGGAATCGGATCGCATGGGTGTGCTCACCCATGCGATCCGATCCACAGTACTCACTGCGATCTGTGAACCGATCTGGGGGTGTCATTAACCACTTAAGGATTTCCCACGTTAGGACCAGAGCACTCTTTGCGATTCGGCACTGCGTCGCTTTAACTGACAATTGCGCAGTCATGCAACGTTTTACCCAAAGGAAATTAGTGTCCTTTTTCCCCCACAAATAGAGCTTTCTTTTGGTGGCATTTTATCCCCCCTGCATCATTTCTGATCGCCGCTATAAACAAAAAAAAGAGCGACAATTTTGCAAAAAAAAAAAAAACCTAATATTTCTTACTTTTTTCTAAAATACAAATCCAAAAAAAAATGTATTCATCGGTTTTGGCCGATTTATATTTTTCCTCATATTTGTGGTAAAAAAAAAATCACAATCGGCGTTTATTGAGTGGTTTGTGGAAAAGTTGCAGTGTTTACAAACCATGAGAATTTATTTTTGGCGTTTTTACATTTTTTTTCACAAGTAATGGCGGCGATCTGCGATTTTTAATCGGGACTGCGATATTGCGGCGGACATGTCGGACATTTTTGACACTTTTTTGGGACCATTGGCATTTATACAGCGATCAGAAATGTAAATATCCACTGATTACTGTGTAAATGTCATTGGCAGTGAAGGGGATAACCTGCAGGGGGCGCTCTAGGGGGTTACTGTGTTCCCTAGGCGTGTTCTAACTGTGAGGGGGCTGGGCTGCCAGGGGCACCCGAGATCCAGTGACAGGGATCAGTAGATCTCTTACATGCCGCCTGACAGAGCGGGGAACCACCGTGATTATGTCGGCGGCTCCCCGTTTTTCTCTGCCAGGCAATTGTGGGTAGCCGGCGGAGATCGAGTCCCCCTGACCCGCGGCCACACTGCTGCAGAGTGAGCCGGGCACGAGAACCCGCTAGCCGCACAGGAGAGCGCCACTCTGCAGCAGTAAATGTAGGCGAGGCAGTCAGCAAGTCATTAACTTTGTATTGACACCCGCAGAGGATCGCAGAGGGCAATGTGAACTGCCTGCGGGAGAGATGCCATGCGGGAACCGGCGCTGCCCCAGGCTAGGGGGCTCACATCTATGCATGTGCAGTGGATGCGTTTTTGTGGTGCGTTTCCAGCCCGCCTTTAATGCATTTTTTGGGATATGTTGATGTTGCTAGGAGGAGATATCTTTTGTCATGCAGGAAAACGCACCAAAAGACGCACATACGTGACTTTCTCATGTGTTTTTGATGCAATTCCATTGCAGCCAAAAACGAGGCGTGCTGCGTGCACCAAAAAAGTCCCCTGCATCTTTCCAATAAACGCATGGCAGGAAGCTGCATGGCTGTGAACGGGACCCATGGGAAATAAGGTTAAAGTGATTGTAAAGTCACATGCTACACTTCCCTCCTCTGTGCAGTTGGATTTGCACAGAGCAGCCTGGATCCTCCTCTTCTGCTGTCCTGGCTCCTCCCTCTGGTGGGTGCCCCCTCAGCCAGCAGCTTCCTATGGGGGCACCCGAGCCAAGTCTGAGCTCCCTGTGTCCATTTAGATACGGAGCCCCGTCCCCTCTCTCCCCTGATTGGCTGACTGACTTTGATTGATAGCCGTGGGAGCCAATGGCACCACTGCTGTGTCTCAGCCAATCAGGAGGAGTGTCCCGGATGGCTTGGACATTTGTGGACATTGCTGGAGAGAGAAGACGCTCCAGTAATATGAGGGGGGTGGTGCTACACACAGAAGGTTTTTTATCTTAATTCATAGAGCTCGGGAGGGGAATGGGACCATAGAGCCTGGGAGGTGGGTTGGACCATAGAGCCCAAGAGGGGGTGGGACCATAATGCCTGGGAGGGGTTGGGATCTTAGAGCTCGGGAGGGGACCGTAGAGCCCAGGAGGGGGGGTGGGACCGTAGAGCCTGGGAGGGAGGTGGAAACGTAGAGCCCGGGAGGGGGGTGGGATAGTAGAACCCG
>BLSH010453289.1:354683-368230 GCA_018402905.1 Glandirana rugosa
ACCGCAGTCACGTCACCGCAGAGTCACATCACCGCAGAGTCACATCACCACAGAGTCATATCACCGTGGAGTCACATCACCGCAGAGTCACGTCACCGCAGAGTCACATCACCGCGGATTCACATCAGCACAGAGTCACATCACCGCAGAGTCACATCAGCGCAGAGTCACATCACCGCAGAGTCACATCACCGCGGAGTCACGTCACGGCAGAGTCACATCACCGCAGAATCACATCACTGCAGAGTCACATCACTGCGGAGTCACATTACCATGGAGTCACATCACCGCATAGTCACATCACCGCATTGTCACATCACCGCATAGTCACATCACAGCAGAATCACATCACTGCAGAGTCACATCACCGCGGAGTCACATTACCATGGAGTCACATCACCGCATAGTCACATCACCGCATTGTCACATCACCGCATAGTCACATCACCGCATAGTCACATCACCGCATTGTCACATCACTGCGGAGTCACATCACCGCATTGTAACATCACCGCGGAGTCACATCACTGCATTGTCACATCACCGCAGAGTCACATCACCATGGAGTCACATCACCACGGAGTCACATTACCATGGAGTCACATATCCGCATAGTCACATCACCGCATTGTCACATCACCGCAGAGTCACATCACTGCATTGTCACATCACCGCAGAGTCACATCACCACGGAGTCACATCACCGCATTGTCACATCACTGCGGAGTCACATCACCGCATTGTCACATCACCGCGGAGGCACATCAACATGGAGTCACATCACCGCGGAGTCACATCACTGTGTTGTCACATCACCATGGAGTCACATCACCGCAAAGTCACATTACCGTGGAGTCACATCACCGCGGAGTCACATCACCGCGGAGTCACATCAACGCAAAGTCACATTACCGTGGAGTCACATCAAAGCAGAGTCACATCACCGCTGAGTCACATCAATGCGGAGTCACATCACCGCGGAGTCACATCACTGTGTTGCCACATCACCGCATTGTCACATCACCGCATTGTCACATCACCGCGGAGTCACATCACCGCAGAGTCACTTCACCGTGTTGTCACATCACTGTGGAGTCACATCACCGCAAAGTCACATTACCGCGGAGTCACATCACCGCAAAGTCACATTACCGTGGAGTCACATCAACGCGGAGTCACATCACCGCGGAGTCACATCAACGCAAAGTCACATTACCGTGGAGTCACATCAAAGCAGTCACATCACCGCTGAGTCACATCAATGCGGAGTCACATCACCGTGGAGTCACATCACTGTGTTGCCACATCACCGCATTGTCACATCACCGCATTGTCACATCACCGCGGAGTCACATCACCATGGAGTCACATCACCGCAGAGTCACTTCACCGTGTTGTCACATCACTGTGTTGTCACATCACTGTGGAGTCACATCACCGCAAAGTCACATTACCGCGGAGTCACATCACCGCAAAGTCACATTACCGTGGAGTCACATCAACGCGGAGTCACATCACCGCAAAGTCACATTACCATGGAGTCACATCAACGCGGAGTCACATCAACGCGGAGTCACATCACTGCAGAGACACATCACCGCGGAGTCACATCACCGTGTTGTCACATCACCGCGGAGTCACATCACCGCGGAGTCACATCACCGCGGAGTCACATCACCGCGGAGTCACATCACTGTGGAGTCACATCACCGTGTTGTCACATCACCGTGTTGTCACATCACTGTGGAGTCACATCACCATGGAGTCCCATCAACGCGGAGTCATAGCAATGCAGAGTCACATCACCGTGGAGTCCCATCACCGTGGAGTCACAGCAACGTGGAGTCACATCACCGTGGAATCACATTACTGTGGATTCACATGACCGCAGAGTCACATCAATGCAGAGTCACATCACAGCGGAGTCACATCACTGCGTTGTCACATCACTGCGTTGTCACATCACAGCGGAGTCACATCACGGCATTGTCACATCACCGTGGAGTCACATCACCGTGGAGTCACATCACCGTGAAGTCACATCAACGCCGAGTCACATCACCGCAGAGTCACATCACCGTGTAGTCACATCAACGCCGAGTCACATCAACACAGAGTCACATCACCGTGTAGTCACATCAACGCCGAGTCACATCACCGCAGAGTCACATCACCGCAGAGTTGCATCACTGCGGAGTTAAATCACAGCAGAGTCACATCACTGTGGAGTCACATCACAGCAGAGTCACATCACCGTGGAGTCACATCACCGCTGAGTCACATCACCGCATTGTCACATCACCGCATTGTCACATCACCGCAGAGTCACTTCACCGCAGAGTCACATCACCGCAGAGTCACATCACCGCAGAGTCACTTCACCGCAGAGTCACATCACCGCATTGTCACATCACTGCGGGGGTCACATCACCGCTGAGTCACATCACAGCAGAGTCACATCACTGCGGGGTCACATCACCACATTATCACATTACCGCATTGTCACATCACCGCAGAGTCACTTCACCGCAGTCACATCACCGCATTGTCACATCACTGCGGGGGTCACATCACCGCAGAGTCACATCACCGCGTTGTCACATCACCGCGTTGTCACATCACTGTGGAGTCACATCACCGCGTTGTCACATCACCGCATTGTCACATCACTGTGGAGTCACATCACCGCTGAGTCACATCACCGCGTTGTCACATCACTGTGGAGTCACATCACCGCTGAGTCACATCACCGCGTTGTCACATCACTGTGGAGTCACATCACCGCTGAGTCACATCACCACATTGTCACATCACTGTGGAGTCGCATCACCGTGGAGTCACATCACTGCATTGTCACATCACCGCATTGTCACATCACTGCCGAGTCACATTACCATGGAGTCACATCACCGCAGAGTCACTTCACCGTATTGTCACATCACCATGTTGTCACATCACTGTGGAGTCACATCACCGCAAAGTCACATCACCGCAAAGTCACATTACCGTGGAGTCACATCACCGCAAAGTCACATTACCGTGGAGTCACATCAATGCGGAATCACATCACCACAGAGTCACATCACCGCGGAGTCACATCACTGTGTTGTCACATCACTGTGGAGTCACATCACCGCAGAGTCACATCACCGCATTGTCACATCACCGCGTTGTCACATGACCGCAGAGTCACATCACCGCAGAGTCACATCACCGCAGAGTCACATCACCGCAGAGTCACATCACTGTGGAGTCGCATCACCGCAGAGTCACATCACCGTGTTGTCACTTCACTGTGGAGTCACATCACCGTGGAATCACATCACTGCATTGTCACATCACTGCATTGTCACATCACCGCTGAGTCACGTTACCATGGAGTCACATCACCGCAGAGGCACTTCACCGTGTTGTCACATCACCGTGGAGTCACATGACCGCAAAGTCACATTACCGTGGAGTCACATCAACGCGGAGTCACATCACTGCGGAGTCACATCACCGCGGAGTCACAGCAACCCGGAGTCACATCACCTTTGAGTCACATCACCGCAAAGTCACATCACCGTGTTGTCACATCACTGTGGAGTCACATCACCGTGGAGTCACATCACCGCGGAGTCACATCACCGTGTTGTCACATCACTGTGGAGTCACATCACCGTGGAGTCACATCACCGCGGAGTCACATCACCGTGTTGTCACATCACTGTGGAGTCACATCACCGTGGAGTCACATCACTGTGGAGTCACATCACTGTGGAGTCACATCACTATGGAGTCACATCACTGTGGAGTCACATCACTGTGGAGTCACATCACTATGGAGTCACATCACTGTGGAGTCACATCACTATGGAGTCACATCACTGTGGAGTCACATCACTATGGAGTCATATCACTGTGGAGTCACATCACTGTGGAGTCACATCACTGTGGAGTCACATCACTATGGAGTCACATCACTGTGGAGTCACATCACTATGGAGTCACATCCCTGTGGAGTCACATCACTGTGGAGTCACATCACCGTCGAGTCACATCACCGCAAAGTCACATCACCGCTGAGTCACATCACCGTGGAATCACATTACTGCGGAGTCACATAAACGTGGAGTCACATCACCGCGGAGTCACATAAACGTGGAGTCACATCACCGTGGAATCACATTACCGTGGAGTCACATCACCGCAGAGTCACATCACTGCGGAGTCACATCACTGTGTTGTCACATCACCGCAGAGTCACATCAGTGCGGAGTCACATCACTGTGTTGTCACATCACCGCGGAGTCACATCACCGTGGAGTCACATCACTGTGTTGTCACATCACCGCAGAGTCACATCAGTGCGGAGTCACATCACTGTGTTGTCACATCACCGCGGAGTCACATCACCGTGGAGTCACATTACCGTGGAGTCACATCACCGTGGAGACAAATGGATGAAAACCAATTTATTTTGATTATAGAATCTTCCAGGATGGAGAAATTTTTAGTCCTTATGGACCGGGGCCTCTGATCAGTGCTGGCAGAGGTTCTACCAGCGCCAGGGGCAAAGATGCAAAACTACTCCCCTCCCCCACTGCTAACAAATGACATAGAATTGGTGTACCGCAGTGCGCCCATTCTCTGCCCCCTTGCTCCAACTGCCCATGGTTGGCATGGCGTGTGCACTGCACATACATGGCCAATGGATTGCTTTCTAGCGGGTAGAATGTATGTTGGGCATGTTGGTGCAGTAGCTGTCAGGGCAGACATAAAGCCAGGGCCTACTGGATGCCACCCACTGATCTGGAGTGTGCAGTGAGGGGGTGCGTCCCCAACCACTGCACTCACTGCCCAAACCCTGTACAGGAGTCAGGAGTGTGCAACATACAGAGTGCAGGGGTCATGAGTATTTATTGTATAGAGTGCAGGAGCCAGGTGTGTTTAATGTACAGAGTGCAGGGATCAGGGGTGTGTATTGTACAGAGTGCAGGGGTCAGGGGTGTGTATTGTACAGAGTGCAGGGGTCAGGAGAGTTTATTGTATAGAGTGCAGGGGTCAGGAGAGTTTATTGTACAGAGTGCATGGGGCCAGGAGTGTTTATTGTACAGTGTGCAGGGGTCAGGAGTGTGTATAATACAGAGTGCAGGGGTCAGGAGTGTGTATTGTACAGAGTGCAAGGGTCAGGAGTGTGCATTATACAGAGTGCAAGGGTCAGGAGTGTGTATTGTACAGAGTGCAGGGATCAGGAGTATGTATTGTACAGAGTGCAGGGGCCAGGAGTGTGTATTGTACAGAGTGTAGGGTTCAGGGGTGTGTATTGTACAGAGTGCAGGGGTTAGGGGTGTGTATTGCATAGAGTGCAGGGTTCAGGGGTGTGTATTGTACAGAGTGCAGGGGTTAGGGGTGTGTATTGTACAGAGTGCAGTGTAACCCCCCCCCCCCCAATAATCCTGGCCTCTTTCACCGTTTTGCTAAAAAACTTTAAAAAGACAAAAGTGACCGGCGCCCATTTTCCTTTCTCCGATTGTTGGCCTATCTGGTGGAAGTGATTTTGGAGGCTGTATAGCTGGCATTTCCAATACCACCGAAACTTCCCCCCCACCACCACATATTGTGGGTTCTGCTCTCCCACCTGTGGGCCTGGGATGGGCATGCCCGGTGTTGCTGGGCAGAGCGGGGGAAGATCGGCGAACATCTGGAGTTCCGGAGGTGACTTGCATTACCTCACTTCCGGGTTCAGAGTTGTTGTTCCCCAGCTACTGTGAATAGAGAAGCTGATTAAGAACAATATGTGCTTCATCAGCTTCACTGGGGTCCACAGTTGGCATTAGGGGTCTAATATACCCCTTGGGTCTCCTTAAAGAGGACCTGTCACCGGCCATAAGTTATCATATAGGGCTATTGGCTCCCCATATAATGGCAATAAAATGAGGTAATTAAAGAGATAACGCTGTGTAATTTACATTCCCCCTTTCTGTATGGGGGGTTACGGCTCTGTAATTATAATTATATAGTCCCTATTTCCTAATGGATATCCAGCTGTCACATGATCCAGCTCTCTCCCAGCCTGTCTGCAGGGAAACAGTGGCAGGAGGCGATTCTAGTCCTCTGCTGATGGTCACATGACCTGGCTCTCTCCCATCCTTTCTGCAGGGAAACAGTGATAGGAGGAACTTCTAGTCCTCTGCTGCTGGTCACATGATCCGGCTCTCTCCCAGCCTGTCTGCAGGGAAACAGTGGCAGAAGGAGATTCTAGTCCTCTGCTGCTGGTCACATGACCCGGCTCTCTCCCAGCCTGTCTGCAGGTTCAACATAAAAAAACAGCCTTTTGAATACAGAGTAAAAAATAAATAATTAATATCACTAAATTGTTTTAAATTGTCATACAAATATATATTTGAAATTAAACCTTTATTTTTTGTTTGTTTTGGCAATAACATGGTATGGATGGATTTATGCCAGTCACAGGCTGTGTCAACCCCCCCCCCCCCCCTTAGCCTTTGTCTTAGAATATGAGGGAGGTGAAGCCTCCATCAATCTACATGTAATATCCCACCTCCGAATGTGTTTAGCTGGTTAGTGGGCATGGAGGAGAAGGGAGGTAGTGGCCTGTTATTGTGTATACGCCCACATGTGTGACTCTATAATCACATTGGGCTGCTCACATGTGATAGGGAGGAAATGTTAATCATAGAAACTCACTGAAAACTGAGCATGTGCACAGCTGATGCCACAAAATCCCCAACTGCAATGGGGAGATGGACAGGAGGAGGAGATAGAGAGCAGCAGGATCAACCAGGTTTTTTTTTTTTGCAAAACCCAGAAAACAAATCTCATAGAGTGAGTATGAACATAATGGAATACACCATTTACTGAGGGAGGTGAAGCCTCCATCAATCTACATGTAATATCCCACCTCCCAATGTGTTTAGCTGGTTAGTGGGCATGGAGGAGAAGGGAGGTAGTGGCCTGTTATTGTGTATACGCCCACATGTGTGACTCTATAATCACATTGGGCTGCTCACATGTGATAGGGAGGAAATGTTCATCATAGAAACTCACTGAAAACTGAGCATGTGCACAGCTGATGCCACAAAATCCCCAACTGTAATGGGGACATGGACAGGAGGGGGAGATAGAGAGCAGCAGGATCAACCAGTTTTTTTTTTTTTTGCAAAACACAGAAAACAAATCTCATAGAGTGAGTATGAAGAGAATGGAATACACTATTTATTGATTGTATTTTTATGATGCGGGTTTAGCGACACTTTAAATTAAGTAACAAATAAATAAGTAAAATGAATACCTGGCGGCCTTCTATGATATAGATATACAATACACCCACAAGACAAAATATATAATAATACATAATAATTAATAATATTTCATATAAAATATAATATATACAATTTTAAAAAATAATAAATAACAACATTTGTTACTGCAATCATTTTTTTATAATATAATATATAAAATGTATAATATAAAATAGCTGTGTGCAATAGCTGTAGATATCCAATACACCCACCAGACAAAATAAAAAATAATAAATAATAATTAATAATATATTATACTTGCTCCAAGGAATATGGCCTTGCATTAGTGGAGGGGGAATAGGGGTCCAAAACTACCCTTACCTTCTCCCTTTACTCTCTCCTTACTTACTCTTTCTTTTTCATTTTCCTTTTAATAAAATTTCATATAAAATATAATATATATAATATACAATTTCAAAAACAATAAATACCAATAATTGTTGCTGCAATTATTTATTTATTTTATAATATAATATAATATAAAATAGCTGTGTGCAAGTTAGGGTCGCCACCTCATCCCTTTAAAACCGAACACATATGAATTACACAGGTTGCATTCATCTGCATTAAATTGGCCTCAGAACAACAACCTGTGTAATTCATATGTGTTCGGGTTTAAAGGAATGAGGTGGCAACCCTAGTGCAAGTATAGATATAAAATACACCCACCAGACAAAATAAAAATATACTACCCTAGCCTGTCCATATACTACCCTAGCCTGTCTATATACTGCCCTAGCCTGTCCATATACTACCCTAGCCTGCCCCTATACTACCCTAGCCTGTCTATATACTACCCTAGTCTGTCCATATACTACCCTAGCCTGTCTATATACTGCCCTAGCCTGTCCATATACTACCCTAGCCTGTCTATATACTACCCTAGTCTGTCCATATACTACCCTAGCATGTCTATATACTACCCTAGCCTGTCCATATACTACCCTAGTCTGTCCATATACTACCCTAGCCTGTCCATATACTACCCTAGTCTGTCCATATACTACCCTAGCCTGTCTATATACTGCCCTAGCCTGTCCATATACTACCCTAGCCTGTCTATATACTGCCCTAGCCTGTCCATATACTACCCTAGCCTGTCTATATACTGCCCTAGCCTGTCTATATACTGCCCTAGCATGTCTACTACCCTAGCCTGTCTATATACTGCCCTAGCCTGTCCATATACTACCCTAGCCTGTCTATATACTACCCCAGCCTGTCTATATACTACCCTAGCCTGTCTATATACTACCCTAGCCTGTCCATATACTACCCTAGTCTGTGTATATACTACCCTAGACTGTCCATATACTACCCCAGCCTGTCCATATACTACCCTTGCCTGTCTATATACTACCCTAGCCTGTCTATATACTACCCTAGCCTGCCACTATACTACCCTAGCCTGTCCATATACTACCCTAGCCTGTCCATATGCTACCCTAGCCTGTCCATATACTACCCTAGCCTGTCTATATACTGCCCTAGCCTGTCTATATACTGCCCTAGCCTGTCCATATACTACCCTAGCCTGTCCATATACTACCCTAACCTGTCTATATACTGCCCTAGCCTGTCTATATACTGCCCTAGCCTGTCTATATACTACCCTAGCCTGTCCATATACTACCCTAGCCCGTCTATATACTGCCCTAGCCTGTCTATATACTACCCTAGCCTGTCCATATACTACCCTAGCCTGTCCATATACTACCCTAACCTGTCTATATACTGCCCTAGCCTGTCTATATACTGCCCTAGCCTGTCTATATACTACACTAGCCTGTCCATATACTATCCTAGCCTGTCTATATACTACCCTAGCCTGTCCATATACTACCCTTGCCTGTCTATATACTACCCTAGCCTGTCTATATACTACTCTAGCCTGCCACTATACTGCCCTAGCCTGTCCATATACTACCCTAGCCTGTCCATATGCTACCCTTGCCTGTCCATATACTACCCTAGCCTGTCCATATACTACCCTAGCCTGTCTATATACTACCCCAGCCTGTCCATATACTACCCTAGCCTGTCTATATACTGCCCTAGCCTGTCCATATACTACCCTAGCCTGTCTATATACTGCCCTAGCCTGTCTATATACTACCCTAGCCTGTCCATATACTACCCTAGCCTGTCCATATACTACCCTAACCTGTCTATATACTGCCCTAACCTGTCTATATACTGCCCTAGCCTGTCTATATACTACCCTAGCCTGTCCATATACTACCCTAGCATGTCTATATACTACCCTGGCTAGCCCGCTCCTATACTGCCCTAACCCGTCCCTTGGAATTGAAAATAATGGTATGCCATAGAATTTGGCATAGACAAGGTGCTGTTGCATGTTAATCTGACTTCCTGATAAATTTAATTTTAGTTTTAATTATCATTCATGATATAAAATAATGTTTAGGTTTTTTTTGGGTGCGGGGGGGGGGGGGGGGGGGGGGGTTGGTAGGAGCAGCATTTCATTCTTGGACCCAAGCAGCACCATGTATTGGGCCAGCCCTGTCTGCGGTCCCTGAAGACACTAATTTTGGTTTCCCTGTTGCCCTGTTATAGCAGTGATATCTAGCAGTCTCATGTTATAATTGTAGAGAAAAAAATCATCTCAAACAGTTCATGGTTGGCATGGTTGGCAAGGTCCCTCTTGGGCATGGAGTTCACCAGAGCTTAACAGGTTGGCACTGGAGTCCTCTTCCCCTCCTCCATGACGACATCACAGAGATGGTGGATGTTAGAGACCTTGCGCTCCTCCACCTTCCGTTTGAGGAGCCCCACAGATGCTCAATAGGGTTTAGGTCTGGAGATGCTTGGCCAATCCATCACCTTTACCCTCAGCTTCATTAGCAAGGCAGTGGTTGTCTTGGAGGTGTTTGGGGTCGTTATGTTGGAATACTGCCCTGCGGCCCAGTCTCTGAAGGGAGGGGAAGCTCTGCTTCAGTAGGTCACAGTACATGTTGGCATTCATGTTTCCCTCGATGAACTGTAGCTCCCCAGTGCCGGCAGCACTCATGCAGCCCCAAACCATGACTCTCCCACCACCATGCTTGACTGTAGGCAAGACACACTTGTCTTTGTACTCCTCACCTGGTTGCCACACACGCTTGACACCATCTGAACCCAATAAGTGTATCTTGGTCTCATCAGACCACAGGGCATGGTTCCAGTAATCCATGTCCTTAGTCTGCTTGTCTTCAGCAAACTGTTTGCAGGCTTTCTTGTGCATCATCTTTAGAAGAGGCTTCCTTCTGGGACGACAGCCATGCAGACCAATTTGATGCAGTGTGCGGCGTATGGTCTGAGCACTGACAGGCTGACCCCCCACACCTTCAATCTCTGCAGCAATGCTGGCAGCACTCATACATCTATTTCCCAAAGACAACCTCTGGATATGACGCTGAGCGCGGCACTCAACTTCTTTGGTCGACCATGGAGAGGCGCTGTTCTGAGTGGAACCTGTCCTGTTACACCGCTGTATGGTCTTGGCCATCGTGCTGCAGCTCAGTTTCAGGGTCTTGGCAATCTTCTTATAGCCTAGGCCATCTTTATGTAGAGCAACCATTCTTTTTTTTCAGATCCTCAGAGAGTTCTTTGCCACGAGGTGCCATGTTGAACTTCCAGTGACCAGTAACATAACACAAAATTTAACACACCTGCTCCCCATTCACACCTGAGACCTTGTAACACTAACAAGTCACATGACACCGGGGAAGGAAAATAGGTAATTGGGCCCAATTTAGACATTTTCACTTAGGGGTGTACTCACTTTTGTTGCCAGCGGTTTAGACATTAATGTCTGTGTGTTGAGTTATTTTGAGGGGACAGCAAATTTACACTGTTATACAAGCTGTACACTCACTACTTTACATTGTAGCAAAGTGTAATTTCTTCACTGTTGTCACATGAAAAGATAGAATAAATGTGAGGGGTGTACTTACTTTTGTGAGATACTGTATGTCTCCAGTCAATAACTGTCCCCAATCTCCATCAGCAAGTCCTTAGTCTTTGACCATTTTTTGTATTATATTCACAGTCTCTAACCATCTCTTGCATCATGTCTGCAGTCTCTGACCATCTCTTTGTACTATGTCCTTGGTCTCTGACCATTTCTTGTACTATGTCCTTGGTCTCTGACCATTTCTTGTACTATGTCCTTGGTCTCTGACCATCTCTTGTACTATGTCCTCAGTCTCTGACCATCTCTTATACTATGTCCTCAGTCTCTGACCATCTCTTGTACTATGTCCTCGGTCTCTGACCATTTCTTGTACTATGTCCTCGGTCTCTGACCATCTCTTGTACTATGTCCTCAGTCTCTGACCATCTCTTGTACTATGTCCTCAGTCTCTGACCATCTCTTGTACTATGTCCTTGGTCTCTGACCATCTCTTGTACTATGTCCTCAGTCTCTGACCATCTCTTGTACTATGTCCTCAGTCTCTGACCATCTCTTATACTATGTCCTCAGTCTCTGACCATCTCTTGTACTATGTCCTTGGTCTCTGACCATTTCTTGTACTATGTCCTTGGTCTCTGACCATTTCTTGTACTATGTCCTTGGTCTCTGACCATCTCTTGTACTATGTCCTCAGTCTCTGACCATCTCTTGTACTATTTCCTCAGTCTCTGACCATCTCTTGTACTATGTCCTCAGTCTCTGACCATCTCTTGTACTATGTCCTTGGTCTCTGACCATCTCTTGTACTATGTCCTCAGTCTCTGACCATCTCTTGTACTATGTCCTCAGTCTCTGACCATCGCTTGTATTAAGGTAGAAGTGGTGTAATACTTGTCAAGCTGGATGGTTAACAGAACATTTGTTTGATGAAGTGCAGAGAGTAATGGTCAAAACCTGGTACAATGAACCATTATAAAAGGTAGAAAACCTGAGGAGCAATCAGCATAGTGCAAACATTGCAGAAAGAAAGAATAAAAAGTAGGAAAGGAGAAGAGCGAGCGCGGTTGAGGTATCTCTGCCCCCCCTCTCCATCGGGACATCTTGTATCCACGGCTGCCAAGTTTTATCAAACTCAGCTTGACCATTATGGAGGGTGCATGGTAGCTTATCATTGATCACAATCCAATTTCATTTTTGTGTGAGATAGACAAGTTTGAGTATCGGTTGGTTCCAGCACCGCACAATGGCTATTCTGGTCAATAGTATAGTGTAGTATCTTATTTTTAGTGTCTTATTTTCTAACCACACCTCTTCCCTGGGTCGGCTGATTGCCTCCCACGGCTTTCAATATCATTTCTACGCTGACGATACCCAAATCTACCTCTCCACCCCCCAACTCACCCCATCAGTCTCCTCACGCATCACTAACTTATTAACAGACATATCTGCCTGGATGTCCCATCACTTCCTCAAACTCAACTTCTCCAAAACACAACTTATAATATTTCCTCCCCCACGTGCCGTTTCCCCTGACTTCTCTGTCAAGAGCAATGGCACCACCATCCACCCATCCCCACATGCCAGGGTGCTCGGTGTTATCCTGGACTCTGAACTTTCCTTTTGTCCCCACATCCAATCACTTTCTAAGGCTTGCCGTCTCAATCTCCGCAACATCTCTAAAATACGTCCCTTCCTAACCAATCACTCCCTGGTCATCTCTCGTCTCGACTACTGCAACTCCCTCCTCATTGGTCTACCTTTAAATAGACTCCTCCCCCCTCCAGTCCATCATGAATGCCGCTGCCAGACTCATTCACCTTACAAACCGTTCAGCGTCTGCCACCCCTCTCTGCCAATCCCTCCATTGGCTGCCACTCGCCCAACGAATTAAATTTAAAATACTAACAATCAGCTACAAAGCCATCCACAACTCTGCTCCCAGCTACATCACCAACCTGATCTCAAAATACCAACCTAACCGTCCTCTTCGCTCCTCCCAAGACCTCCTGCTCTCCAGCTCCCTCATCACCTCCTCTCATACTCGCCTCCAAGACTTCTCCCGAGCCCCTCCCATCCTCTGGAACTCCCTACCCCAATCGGTCAGAATGTCCCCAAATCTATCCACCTTCAAGCGATCCCTGAAAACTTTTCTCTTCATGGAAGCCAATCCTGCCCCCACCTAATAACTACACTCCTTTTTTCTCAATCAGCTCATCCCCCGCAGTTTACTGCCCTTTTGTATCATTTAACCCTCCCTCCTAGATTGTAAGCTCTAATGAGCAGGGCCCTCTGATTCCTCCTGTATTGAATTGTATTGTAATTGT
>BLSH010453289.1:382647-397964 GCA_018402905.1 Glandirana rugosa
GGACGACGACAGACGACCACCTCGACGAGGTCCACGAGACACACTCTCCCCTCAAACCACTTTAGAGACGAGCGGGAACACCGGGGGAGGACCCCTCCGGTACCTCCGGAGGTGACGACCTTCGAGTGTCGGTAGGGGACCTGACAGCCCACTGTACGGACGGGGGTACGTTCGGTACCGACCGCTAGAGAGACGGGGACCACTCCTACTTTGGAGCCTCTGGTAAGCCCTCGCTCACCACCGGCCCTAATTTCGGGACTTATCCCTCTCTCTCTTCGAGATGTTCGACTCTCGCCTTGACTTCGCGGACGCTTCCGTCGCACTTCCGAACGCCCGAACTTTAGCCAATTGGATCTCTGCATCCATGGATCTACGGCTGCTGCTGTGCAAGCCTTCACGCTGCCTTCGCAGGCGCTTCAGTTCCGCTCTCAGCTTGTAGAGCTTCTCTCTCTCCCTATTCAGGGCTTTAATCCCGGCCACCACTCGCTCCCGAATGGTCTCCGAGGTTTCATCCTCACCAGGGGCAGAGAGATCGCCAGCCATGGCTTGCATGGGGGCAGGCATGTCACCCGACAGTCCAGGGGATGGCTGTGAGCTTCCAGCAGTGGAGGCCTCCATGGCCTCCCCAGGAGGGGGCCACAAGGGCGAGCAGAGATTTCACCAAACTCCCCTCTCACACAGAGCACCTGGAGCAGCTCCACCAGCAGACAGCAGCAGGAGAAACTCCTCCCTCCTGACACACCTGTGATCAATGATGGGGCACTATTCCTCCCACTGATACCAATGATGGGGCACTATTCCTCCCACTGACACCAAGGATGGATCACTCTTCCTTCCACTAACATCAATGATGGGGGCAGTATTCCTTCCACTGACACCAATGAGGGGGCACTATTCCTCCCACTGATACCAATCATGGGGCACTATTCCTCCTACTGACACCAATGATGGGACACTATTCCCCCCACTGACACAAATGATGGCTGCCATATTCCTCCCACTGACACCAAGCATGGATCACTCTTCCTTCCACGGAAATCAATGATAGGGGCAGTATTCCTCCCACTGACAACAATGATGGGGCGCTATTCCTTCCACGGAAATCAATGATAGGGGCAGTATTCCTCCCACTGACAACAATGATGGGGCGCTATTCCTTCCACTGACACCAATGATGGGACACTATTCCTCCTACTGATACCAATGATGGGGCACTATTCCTCCTACTGACACCAATTATGGGACACTATTTCTCCCACTGACACCAGTGATGAGGCGCTATTCCTTCCACTGACACCAATGATGGGACACTATTCCTCCTACTGATACCAATGATGGGGCACTATTCCTCCTACTGACACCAATTATGGGACACTATTTCTCCCACTGACACCAGTGATGAGGCAGTATTCCTCCCACTGACAACAATGATGGGGCGCTATTCCTTCCACTGACACCAATGATGGGACACTATTCCTCCTACTGATACCAATGATAGGGGCAGTATTCCTCCCACTGACACCAATGATGGGACACTATTCCTCCCACTGACACCAATGATGTGACACTATTCCCCCCACTGACATCAATGATGGGGCACTATTCCTCCCACTGACACCAATGATGGGACACTACTCCTCCCACTGACACCAGTGATGAGGCACTATTCATCCTACTGACACCAATGATGGGGCACTATTCCTCCCACTGATACCAATGATGGGGCACTATTCCTCCTACTGACACCAATCATGGGGCACTATTCCTCCCACTGATACCAATGATGAGGCACTATTCCTCCCACTGACACCAATGATGGGGCACTATTCCTCCCACTGATACCAATGATGGGACACTATTCTTCCCACTTATACCAATGATGGGACACTATTCCGCCCACTGACACCAATGATGGGACACTATTCCTCCCACTGACACCAATGATGGGGCACTATTCCTCCCACTGACACCAATGATGGGGCACTATTCCTCCCACTGACACCAATGATGGGACACTATTCTTCCCACTTATACCAATGATGGGACACTATTCCGCCCACTGACACCAATGATGGGACACTATTCCTCCCACTGACACCAATGATGGGGCACTATTCCTCCCACTGACACCAATGATGGGGCACTATTCCTCCCACTGACATCAATGATGGGACACTATTCCTCCCACTGACATCAATGATGAGGCACGATTCTTTCTGCTACTGGCTACAGGTGCTATATTTATTTTACTCCCATTGACCCCCAAGCCTGAGGCATTATTTACTTCTGCTGGCCACAGCTTGGGGCCCATAAATACTAAATAACAGTAAATGGGCACTTTGTTTAGGATGTTTGGAGACCCTTGGTCTATGGCAACGTAATAAAAGCTTTAAGCTACTGATATTCACCTTGTTGTAGGCGACCATCGTATAAAATATACGAATACCTTCTGTTCTAAGAATTACTGTTTTATGTACTGAAGCAGTTGAAGGGCTTTTTGATTATTTTAGTTCCCCACAATATCCTCCATGAATTTGCTCTCTTGTATGGACAAGATAGAGAGTTTTTGTAGAAAGACCAAGCTGGCACAGAAGTGGACTTCAGCTTGGGTTGATTTTCCATTATGGCCAAAGACGCACCACACCTAACCTACTGTGACTTCCTGTAGTCCACCGAAAGATGAGTAGCTAGGTAGGTCCTCAGATAAATGAGGCCCGGTGTCATCCAGCATGCTAGGACCCTGGCACCCTGGGACAGGTCGGGGATGAGTGGCATTTTGTGAGTGGAAAATGAGTGGCACGTTGTGAATAAGATTCCCCCCAGGATCTGTGGGCGCAGTGTGTGATGTGTCTTTAAATAAGAAAATCCCTGGAATTCCTTGGTAATTTGCTTGCAATGGGGACCAAGGTTTTCAAAGGTTTCAGGGTCAGTGCTTTGTGAAATTTCCCAGGTATGCAGATAAAGCCACTGTGAATTCCACCATTCTTCCCAGCTGGCTGCAAGGTTGAGTGAAAAGAGCACAGAACAATCAGGTTCCAGCATGGTGTCCTATGACCTCTCGGGATAATTGGGCTCGGAATTCTATGGAAGTCTGTCCGCGGGGAGCCTGTCCATTTGGTGTTAATGGTTGCATTTCACTTAATGTGTCGGTACACAACTTCAAACATTTCGGTTGCACAGAATATTGCCGTAGTCCAAGAGCTGTACATCTGGGGAAATGAGTATTCTTCAAAAGGAGAGCAGCAAGTGCCAGCGCAGCATAGGTGGCCTCTATGGGGCCACTGCACAACTTGAATCAAGGAGCAGAGATGTGTGCTTGGCTGAGGATGGGGCTTCCCTCTGAATATTGACGCGTTCTCTGAAATGATGGAGAAGCATGGGTGTTCCTTCTAGTGTATTAGATACAGGGATAAGAGTAATATCAAGGGACCAGTAGTACATGGTGTTCCTTCTAGTGTTGTAGCTACAGCAGTAACAGAGGTACCAAGAGACAGGCAGTACATGGTGTTCCCTCTTGTTGTTTAACTACAGTGTTAAAAGGGGTACCAAGGGACAGTCAGTGCATAATGTTTCTTCTAGTTGTGTATCTTCAAGGGCAATAGGTACCAAGGGATGGACAGTACATGGTGTTTCTTCTAGTTGTGTATCTTCAAGGGCAATAGGTACCAAGGGATGGACAGTACATGGTGTTTCTTCTAGTGGTGTAGCTACAAGGGCAATAGGTACCAAGGGATGGACAGTACATGGTGTTTCTTCTAGTGGTATAGCTACAAGGGCAACGGGTACCAAGGGACGGGCAGTACATGGTGTTTCTTCTAGTGGTGTAGCTACAAGGGTAACGGGTACCCAGGGATAGACAGTACATGGTGTTTCTTCTAGTGGTGTAGCTACAAGGGTAATGGTACCAAGGGATGGACAGTACATGGTGTTTCTTCTAGCGGCGTAGCTACAAGGGTAATGGGTACTAAGGGATGGACAGTACATGGTGTTTCTTATAGTGGTGTAGCTACAAGGGTAACGGTACCAAGGGATGGACAGTCATGGTGTTTCTTCTAGTGGTGTAGCTACAAGAGTAACAGGGGTACCAAGGGATGGACAGTACATGGTGTTTCTTCTAGTTGTGTAGCTACAAGGGTAATGGGTACCAAGAGATGGACAGTACATGGTGTTCCTTCTGGTGGTGTAGCTACAAGAGTAACGGGTACCAAGGGATGGCCAGTACATGGTGTTTCTTCTAGTGGTGTAGCTACAAGAGTAACGGGTACCAAGGGATGGCCAGTACATGGTGTTTCTTCTAGTGGTGTAGCTACAAGAGTAACGGGTACCAAGGGATGGGCAGTACATGGTGTTTCTTCCAGTGGTGTAGCTACAAGGGTAACGGTACCAAGGGATGGCCAGTACATGGTGTTTCTTCCAGTTGCATAGCTACAAGGGTAACAGGGGTACCAAGGGACGGACAGTACATGGGGTTTCTTCTAGTGGTGTAGCTACAAGGGTAACAGGTACCAAGGGATGGACAGTACATGGTGTTTCTTCTAGTTATGTAGCTACAAGGGTAATGGGTACCAAGGGTCGGGCAGTACATGGTGTTTCTTTTAGTGTTGTAGCTACAGTGGTAACAGGAGTACCAAGGGATGGCCAGTACAAGGGGTTCCTTCTAATGGTGTAGCTACAAGGGTAACAGGGATACCAAGGGTCGGGTAGTACATGGTTTTTCTTCTAGTTGTGTAGCTACAAGGGTAACAGAGGTGTTCCTATTAGTGGTGCAGTTACAGGGGTAACAGAGGTATCAAAGGATGGCAAGCACATGCTGTTCCTTCTACTGGTGCAGCTACAGGGGTAAGAGGGATATCAAGGGACAGCCAGTACATGCTGCTCCTTTCTGTGGTGTAGATACAGGTAACAGGGGTAAGTCACAGGGCTTATGGCTCTGAAACATCTCTGATTAGAATGTTCCCTCTTTCGCTTTATATAATGTAACATGGCAGGTCATTGTAGTATTACTCCATTCCTAGAGAGGGCCCCACCATTCCTAGAGAGGGCCCCACCATTCACAGAGAAGGCCCCATCTAGTCCCACAGGTGCCAGCTCCAACAAATGTCTCTTATCTTTTCTAAACTTCCCATTGGACTACTCCCATTTCTAAAACACAGCTGCCTATATATAACAAGGGTAGGATGCCACCTAGTGGCCAAACTAGAAACTGGTTTAACACCCCCTTACAGGGATTTATGTGTATAGTCCTCTTTTTTAAAGCAACGTTAAGCCTAATTAAAAAAATTAAAAATTATATTCCATACTGCTAATACACGGAGGAAAGAAATTCACTGGAATCCCCCATCAACACAGACTGTCAATGCGGAAATCCCTCCTGCCGGGCCGCTGTCTTCTCCTGGCGGGGGGCGAGGGAAGCCTTCCCCGCTGGGAGAAGACAGTGATTATTGCTAGCAGCTATAGCAGCCGCTAGCAATAATCGCAGGTAAAACCCGGCATGCTGGTTATACCCAAGTTGATCATTCAGCCTGCCCATACACGATTCGAATATCGGCCGGTTCCTACTGAAATTGTATTCATCTGTGTGCCGTTTTATAGCAGCTTCAGACTCATCTAGAAAAAAATTGTTTCAATTCTCCCCACACTTTCTTTATGAGGGTGGCTATGTTCGCTCTACATGGCCCCACTGTATGTGGAAGCGTAGCCACCCTCCCTGGCAGGCTGCCAAGATGGGCTACATGAATGTGATTCATCATCCCTTCTATTTCCTCCCACAAATGTATCAATGGACCAGTGGTGTATCATCCATGGGTGCAGGGTGTTCACTGAACACGGGCCCCGAGGGGTGGGGGGAACCCACAGTGCTCTGACCAACACTGCACGTAAGGATGATCTGTCCCTGGTTGACAGCCAGGGATTATCGGTGCGGTGTGGGCTTGCCCACTAATTTCATGATACGCCCCTGCAATGGACATTTTATTGGCTGCACCCAATTTGGGTGAGGAACCAACGTGAATGATGCCAGGGACGCATGTGTGGTAGACTCCCCAGTGCAATGAGTTCTGGGAGTTGTAGTTCGAGTAGAGTGGTGTATATGATGGATATTTTTACTCCTCATACTCAGTAAATGGAAGTTACTGTAAATGAGCCGCAGTGGGGACCAAACTCCCCAATAAAAAAACTGTATTTTATATTATTTTCTAATTTTCGGTAAAAGGATGTGAAGAATTATGAGGTTGGTTGAAGTGGGGTCATTTCGTGACACTTTAATAACGAGAAATGTTGGGATGTCCTTCTAAACAAGGAAGTCTATCTGCTTCATCATCGACATTTCCAAAACGTGAGGTGCAGACGGTGGAGTCAGAATGCAGACCCTCAGCCTTCTGCAACCTTTTTCACCCCAGAGGAACCCTTGAAAAAATGTTCAGGTCTAGGGGAACCCCGGCTAAAGACAATTCCTTGGTGGCCAGTGGGAAGAATGCTTCCATTAAAGGCAGATTGAAAAAAATCATTGGTGTTGCCGCTTGTTCTTTCAGTTAGCCATGGACCCAGAACTAAGGAGGCCCTCGAAATGGGAAGTCCATCAGCCACAGCTCAAGGAACTCCTAGCAACCTCTATAGGAACCTTAAGGTTCCACGGGACCCCAGTTGAGAATGGCAGCTCTAGATTCTCCATAGTCAACGTCCTGAAGAAGCCAAACAGTGATATTATTTCACATCGGCCCCGATGGGCTCAGCAGCCCTGGTTGTGAGGACACCAAATATATCTTATGAAAGAACAGCGGAACACTTGGTTGTCCCTGGATATGGGAGGCAGGGACTATGTGACGGTGTCACCATTCTATGACCTGCAGTGACCCCATTTCCTTGTGGATCTGGAGGAGACTACGTCCACTCTACGGGTCCTGGGAAGCCTCCTGATTTCTTTATCTCACAGGTAGGTAGTGCTTCTGTCCAGACACCTACCAACCTAAAGGGCCAGAGCGTGGTCACATTCAGGGGAGGGCTGGCAGCCGTAGGCCTGGGGGGCAAGTCCAGTCAAGTGGCCCATTGAACCACCGAATCAGCTCACCATCCATGCCCACCCAATGGGCCTAGCGGGATCCATGGTAGGGCCGGCCCTGGGCGCCCCTCCTTTGCCTGCAGTTAGTTGGTGGCTGCGCCCCTGGGCCCTATTTCCTTCCTCCACAAGAAAAAAAAAGTGTGAGCAGGCAGCAGCCATCGGCCATTTTAAATGTAAGTTAGGGTGGCCTGGGGGGCAATTGCCACCCTATCCCCTGGGCCAGCCCTCCCCTGGTCACATTTTATTACTTTAGTGGTAACTGCGGGTTACTACCAGCAAGCTTCTAATATGCTAACGGCCACTAAATCTGAAGCAACCTTACCTGAAGAAGCCATTAACCACGTAGAGACCGGCCCGTGTAGTTTTACTTCTACAGGGGTCATATGCGTGATTCTGCATTTCTGGGTAGGGAGCGCACGCGCCCGCCCACCTGTGCTGCAATTCCTCACAGCACCGGGTTCCCGCCCAGTGATTGACCGCCGGCACCACAAACAACCCGGAGCTGTGTTCAGCGACAGGAGATCTCGTTGTTGCTAAGCAGGGAATGAAAATAAAGAGATCCCCAGTAAAAAGCGCACGCTGTACACAAACATGGGCCAGACCCACATTTAAAGGGGTTGTAAGGTCTCTTTTTTTTTTAAAACAACAAACATGTCATACTTACTAGACTTGTGCAATTTGTTTCGTTCAGAATTTCGATTTTACCGAATTTGGCAAAATTTGGCAATTCAGATAAATTCCGAATTCTGCATTTTTCCAAATTTTCCTTTTTCTGATTCGGAAATTTGGAGTCATTCGGGAATTGCGGTAATTCAGAAATTCGCCAATTGCGGTAATTTGGAAATTTGTGGTGATTCGTGGTGATTCGCGGTAATTCGGAAATTCGGTAATCGGAACGGCCAAAAATCTGAAATTCGGAGGTTCGGAAATTCAGAAATCCGAAATACGGAAATTCAGAAATCCGGAAATTTGAAAATGAGAGAGAACATTTGAAATAATTATAAATAACTATTAAAACGAAATTTATCACCAACAGCCACATTCCAATACCTATAATTTAATAGTTATTTATTATTATTTCAAATGTTCTTTCTTATTTTCGAATTTCCGGATTTCTGAATTTCCGGATTTCGGATTTTCGGCTGCTCAGATTTCCAAATTTCCTAATTACTGCAATTACCGCCATTGCCAAATTACCGTGAATTTTCAAATTACCGCAATTGCCGAATTTCCGTGAATTTTCAAATTACCGCAATTGCCATATTACCGTGAATTTCCAAATTTTCGAATTCCAAGTATTGAAAAAACGAAAAACAAAAACCCGAAACGAGAGAATTTTTCAGCCATGTGCGCGTCTTGGAGCTTTCTTACACCTTTTGGCTTTGGCTGAATGACATCCCTGGTGGGCACAGAATGACATCCTTGATGGGCACTGGTTGGCATCCCTGGTGAGCACAGAATGACATCCTTGATGGGCACTGGTTGGCATCCCTGGTGAGCACAGAATGACATCCTTGATGGGCACTGGTTGGCATCCTTGGTGAGCACAGAATGACATCCTTGATGGGCACTGGTTGGCATGCCTGGTGAGCACAGAATGACATCCTTGATGGGCACTGGTTGGCATCCTTGCTGAGCACGGAATTACATCCCTGGTGGGCATGGAATGGCATCCCTGGTGGACACTTGTGGGCATCCATGTGGACACCGCTGATGGGTCTGCACTGATTATCAGCGCTTATGGGCTCTCCTCTACTCGCGCCCTGTCATTACGAAGAGAGAAAAAGCCAATAACCGGCACTTCCTATTTACACTGTGATTGGACACAGCTGATCACATGGTAAAGAGCCCCCGTCATAGGCCCTTTACCAAGATCGGAGATGCGGTGTGCCAGAGCGACACACCGAACTACCGATTGCCGCGCTGCGCGACCTTGGGGGGACCTCATATGGCGCCCAGTCTGGATAATGAAACCACCGCCCCGGCCGTAATTCTGCAATGGACCTGGCAGGATGGGGTTAAAAGGAGGTATAAAAAAAAAAAAAAAGATTTTTACGAGGTATAAGAATGAAGGTGCTTGAACTTATTATTGTTTTGTTTATTAATATTGTTATTGATTATTTATTTTTTTTAATACGTTTTGTTTGGGTGCGATTGTGCAGTTATATTATTGGTAATTAGCGTATTATAGTAGAATTATTCATTATCGGATAAAATTATAAACGTATAAAACGTATAAAATTCAAAGTACTAACAATAATTTACAAATCCATCCACAACTCTGCCCCCAGCTACATCTCTAACCTGGTCTCAAAATACCAACCAAGCCGCCCTCTTCGCTCCTCCCAAGGCCTCCTGCTCTATAGCCCCCTTGTCACCTCCTCTCATGCTCACCTCCAGGATTTCTCCAGAGCTTCTCCCTTCCTTTGGAACTCCCTACCTCAATCTGTCTGACTGTCCCCTAAACTATCCATCTTTAGACCATCCCTGAAAACCTTTCTCTTTAACCACTTGCCGACCGCCGATCGGAGATTGACGGCGGCAAAGTGGCTCTGTAAGGCAAACCGCCGTCATACGACGGCGGCCGCCAGATCGCGCACAGTGAGCGCGCGCCGCCGGAGGCGCACCCGCGCGCTCACTGTGTCCGGGGAGGGCCGGGGAGCGGGTGCGGCGGCTTCGATTGCCGCCGGCCACCCGCGATGCCCCCCCCGGAGTGAAGGAGCGGAGGTCGGTGTATGTAAACACGGACCTCCGCTCTGTGTGAGGGGGAAGGGCTGTGATCACAGCCTTCCTTTACGTGAAGGCTGTGATAACTTCCCTTCCCCAGCTAGGCAAGCCCCAATACAGTTAGAACACAGGGAACACAGTTAACCCTTAGCGCGCCCCCTGCAGGTTAACCCCTTCACTGCCAATGGCATTTACACAGTAATCAGTGCATTTTTATAGCACTGATCGCTGTATAAATGCCAATGGTTCCAAAAAAGTGTCAAAATGGTCCGACATGTCCGCCGCAATATCGCAGTACCGCTAAAAATCGCAGATCGCCGCCATTATTAGGAAAAAAAATAAAATAAATAAAAACCCCAAAAATGAATTCTCATCATCCGTAAACACGACCACTTTTGCGCAAACCAATCAATAAACGCCGATTGCGATTTTTTTTTATCGCAAATATGATGAAGAATATAAATCGGCCAAAAACGGTGAAAAAAAATGTTTTTTTATATTTTTTTTTGGATTTGTATTTTAGCAAAAAGTAAGAAATTTGTGTTTTTTTGCAAAATTGTCGCTCTTCTTTTGTTTATAGCGGCGATCAGAAATGACGCAGAGGGGATCAAATACCACCAAAAGAAAGCTCTATTTGTGGGAAAAAAAGGACGCAAATTTCGTTTGGGTACAACGTCGCACGACCGCGCAATTGTCAGTTAAAGCGACGCAGCGCCGAATCGCAAAAAGGGCTCCGGTCCTAAAGCTGGAAATCCTTCCGGTCCTTAAGTGGTTAAAGAAGCCTCTCCTGCTTCTACCTAATACTCTCTTACTTTCTACATCAGCTCACCCCCCACAGCTTTTACCTTTGGTATCAATTGACCCTCCCTCTTAGATTGTAAGCTCTAAGGAGCAGGGCCCTCTGATTCCTCTTCTACCAAATTGTGATGCAACTCTGATGTCTGCCTTCGTTTTTGTAAAGCGTTGAGATGTGAGGACTTTTTGACCCCCAGATCTCATATTTTGGAGGTCCCGTCATGCTTTTTTCTATTACAAGGAATGTTTACATTTCTTGTAATAGGAATAAAAGTGATCATTTAAAAAAAAAAAAAGAAAAAAAAGAACAGTGTAAAAATAAAAAGTAAAAAGCAAAATAAATAATTAAAAAGAAAAAAAAAAATTTAAAGCGCCCCGTCCCCGCGAGCTCGCGCGCAGAAGCGAACGCATACGTAAGTCCCGCCCACATATGAAAACGGTGTTCAAACCACACATGTGAGGTATCGCTGCGATCGTTAGAGCGAGAGCAATAATTCTAGCACTAGATCTCCTCTGTAATGCAAAACTGCTAACCTGTAGAATTTTTTAAACGTCGCCAATGGAGATTTTTAAGTTGCAAAGTTTGACGCCATTCTGCGAGCGGACGCAATTTTGAAGCGTGACATGTTGGGTATCATTTTACTCGGCGTAACCTCATCTTTCACAATATGGGGAAAAAAATGGCCTAACTTTACTGTTTTCTTATTTTTTAACTAAAAAAACTGAATTTATTTTAAAAAAAGCACGCTTGGGAGAACGCTGCGCAAATACGGTGTGACATAAAGTTTTGCAATGACCGCCATTTTATTCTCTAGGGCACAGGTGTCAAACACAAGGCCCGCGGGCCAAATCTGGCCCTCCAGGCCATTTCATGTGGCCCTCGCACCTCTCCTGCAGCTGCAGGGGAGCTCCAGCCCACCTCTGGTCCTCCTCCAGACCCTGTACTTTCTGCTTTCCAGCAATGCATCCAGCAGCATAAGGTAAGGGGGTGCACTTTGATGTAAGGGAGGGTGGAGGATTCAACTTCTGATGGTGGGGGTGACTCTTGACATCTAATGTAAGGGAAGGGGATGCTCTGGACATATAGTCTTAAAGATACAACCGGCCCTTTTATGGGCAATCATAATGCTGATGTGGCCCACAATCAAATTGAGTTTGGCACCACTGCTCTAGGGTGTTAGAAAAGAAAACAATATATAATGTTTATAATTTTACAGCAAAAAAAAAACTGTTTTTAACTTGTAAACACCGAACCCCAAAAAACAGGCCCGGTTGTTAAGTGGATAATAATAATAATAATAATTGGATGACTTTGTAGCGATAAGACGCTGAATATTTTATTATTATGGAGTGGAGAGGATAATAAATACGTTTTTCCCACTCCTTTTCGGATATGGAAACAAAATACATTTTTTTTTGTCTTCTTTTGTTTCGTCTGCTACTGAATGATTACTTCTTCTATATTTTTTTTATGTTTTGTTCGAAAAATAAACTAAAACTAACAAAAATAAATATAGACACCAATATATATATTTTATTCCTTATTGATATTTTTGAAATGGTCATTTATTGATGTAGAATTCCTCCAGTTCTGGGTGACGGCGGTGACGGCGGGGCGGCGGGGCTCATCTCTCTTGCTGGGGATGTGCATGGATTGGCGCTCCCCAGTGGGGGGGCTCCCTTGGCAGTGTTGGGGGCTCTGCTGGAATCCGCTCTCTATTATTACATAACAAGCCTCTCTTCAGAAGGGAGACCAATGCAGTTTGACTCCGGAGTGACCCCGAGGCTTTCTTCTCTCCTACTGATGGATGCATACAATAACACCAGCTGTCTGTTCCTCCCAGATCCATGTGAGGAAGAAAGCCACTGATTACTCAAATACAGTCATTAAAGGGGGAAATGTGTTTTTAGGGCTGTCAGAGTGATTAATGAGGGTCAGCAATGCCTGAAAAAAAAAAGAAGTGTGTGTCTGTTTAGTCTATAGTGGCAGGCAGACTTTCCTATTGATTTATTGCAGCAGTTGCTATGGGCTGTGCTGTATGGTAGATGTGTCAGGACTGGACGGTTAACCCTTTCCCCCCCCTGCGCGCGCCGCGTTGGGACCGCACAGCTGTGCGCGCTCCGGGAGATCCTCAATAGCCGCCTCTATGTGCGGCGCGCACAAGTGTGCAATGTCAATGATCGCAATGTTTGGACAGCTCGGGGATTGATTTACTAAAAAGCAAATAATCTGTTGGCTCTGCAAGGGGAATCGTCCCCAGAGCTCAGCGAATGGGGGGGGAGCTGCCAACTTCCAATCGTCCAATCGCGTGCAAGCAAAAATGCTGTTTTATTTTATTTTTTTAATTTTCCTTGGGTATTTTTTGCAAATCGAATTTTCACCGCATTCGTTATGCTAAGGCCACTTTCACACTGGACAGGGCCGGCTCTACCACTAGGCGGAGTAGGCAGCCGCCTAGGGTGCACTGCCACCCAGGGCGTCAAGCCCCTGTCCATATACTACCCAGCCTGTCCATATACTACCCTAGCCTATCTGTATACTACCCTAGCCTGTATATATACTACCCTATCCTGTCCATATACTACCCAGCCTGTCCATATACTACCCTAGCCTGTCCATATACTACCCTAGCCTGTCTATATACTACCCCAGCCTGTCTATATACTACCCAGCCTGTCCATATACTACCCCAGCCTGTCCACATGCTACCCCAGCCTGTCCACATGCTACCCTAGCCTGTCTATATACTACCCTCTCCTGTCCATATACTACCCAGCCTGTCCATATACTACCCTAACCTGTCTATATACTACCCCAGTCTGTCTATTTACTACCCAGCCTGTCCATATACTACCCCAGCCTGCCCCTATACTACCCTATCCTGTCCACATACTACCCTAGCCTGTCTATATACTACCCTAGCCTGTCCATATACTACCCTAGCCTGTCTATATACTACCCCAGCCTGTCTATATACTACCCTAGCCTGTCCATATACTACCCTAACCTGTCTATATACTACCGTAGCCTGTCCATATACCTGCGGACCACGGCTGGCATGAGGAAGTGGTGCCACCATTATTTGTCTTTAGGCAGAGTCCAGAGGCACAGGTGCTGCAAAAATCTCCACCTCCGCCACCTCCATCGTATACAACATGGGCAGCGCAAAGAGAGTGGAGTCAGGGGCGGAGCCAAAGGGGGCGGCAAAATAAGGTTTCGCCTAGGGTGACAAAAATCCTTGCACCAGCCCTGACACTGGAGGTGCTTTACGGGCGTTTTTTTAGCTAAATTAGCTCCTAATGCACCCCAGTGTGAAAGCCCTGAGTGCTGTCACACCGGGGCGGTGCGCTTGCGGGACGGTGAAAAAAGTTCAGCAACCTGCATCTTTGGGGCGGTGGGGGAGCGATGTATACACCCCTCCTCCACCGCCCCTGCCTATTGAAATGAATGGGCAGCGCTTCCGAATCGGCTGAACACTGATCCGGAAGCGCCGGCACTTTTAGCCCCTTTTTAACCCCCTGTGGGGGGGCTAAAAGTGCCCCGCTGCTGCTCGAATAGGGGCGCCAAAGCAGGTCACATGCCTGATGAAGGGGTCCTGCGCGGCACCGAAACGTTGCTTTTTGTTGTAACGATGTGATCATTCATTAAAGATTGGACTCGTTTGAAGATCTTGGTGTGCTGGTGACACTACCTGCTTCCAAAGCAGTGCTAACAGCGCCGCAAATTAGCGGTGTTTTACCGCAAACGTTTGGGCGGCCCTGGTGTGAAAGTAAAAGGGAAAATTCCCTTGCAAGTGAACAGTCTATTTGCCTTTAGTAAATCAACCCCCCTCCAGAGTTCACAACGGGGTTGATTTGCTAAAAGCAAATAGACTGCTTACTTTGCAAGAGAAGTTGCACTTTCCAAAGGGAATTCTCCCCACATCTTAGTGAAGGTGGGGACGTTTAATATTGTATTTATATTATTATCAGGGGCGTCGCCAGGGGGTGGCTATCAGGGCTGCAGCCCTGAATGTCATGCCCACAGCCCTGAGTGTCCCGAGGGGTCCCTAATGGCGGGTCCGGCAGGCAGGCGGATTGACAGAAGGGAGTCGAGAACGAGCGGGGCGGGCGAGCAGAGATGACATCATCTCTCTCTGCCTGGCCTCTGCAATGTCGGTGGTGTGGCGGGGAGCATCTCTCACTGCCCCCCACATCACCTCCCTCCTGGACACACTGCTGGGGGCACCTGATGGAAGGAGGGACTCCACTAGGGGCACCTGATGGAAGGAGCGACCACGCTAGAGGCACCTGATGGAAGGAGGGACTCCACTAGGGGCACCTGATGGAAGGAGGGACTCCACTGGGGGCACCTGATGGAAGGAGGGACTCCGCTGGGAGACACCTGTGATGTAAGGAGGAACTCCGCTGGGGACACCTGATGGAAGGAGGGACTCTGCTGGGGGCACCTGATGGAAGGAGTGACTCCGCTGGGGGACACCTGTGTAACAGAGACACACCACTGGGGGACACTTGTGATGTAAGGAGGGACTCCGCTGGGGGGCACCTGTGTAAGGAGGAACACACCGCTGGGGGACACCTGTGATGTAAGGAGGGACTCCGCTGGGGGCACCTGAAGGAAGGAGGAACTCCGCTGGGGGTACCTGATGGAAGGAGGGACTCCACTGGGGGCACCTGATGGAGGGAGGAACTGCGCTGGGGGGCACCTGTGTTGGAAGAAGGGACTCCACTGGGGGGG
>BLSH010453289.1:403301-418713 GCA_018402905.1 Glandirana rugosa
TATATTGATACATTGATATATGGATACATTGATACATTGATATATTGATATAATAATAATAATAATAATAATATGTCCTAAATATATCGCGGTTGTCAAACGCGTCGCGAAATGTTATTTCTTCCCTGTGTCATGTTAATGTTATGTCAAGTTATGTCTTCCTTATCCTCCCGGGACGAGCATCTCGAATGTTAGATTTCCCTCCCCCTCCACTATGTTTTCCATTACCGACGTCCCCTACTTGACTATCTCGACCGAGTTCGTGCCCAGAATCCACCTCCACCCCCCTCCGAAGGGACTTATTCACTCAAAAGTTCCTAGCGGATTTCCACTCCCTGCCCCAGAATGTCAGGTCAGCCCCCACCCTGTCCGCCTTTAGGCGATCCTTGAAAACTCACTTATTCAGGGAAGCCTCCCCCCACCTCCACCTAAGACCCGTGCTTGAGCCAGCTCTATCAGTTCATCCCCTGCAGCCATTACCTTTTGTATCACCTCCCCCTCCCTTTAGATTGTAAGCTCTACGAGCAGGGCCCTCCTATTCCTTCTGTATTGAACTGTATTGTAATTGTACTGTGTCCCTTCTTTATTGTAAAGCGCTGCGCAAACTGTTGGCGCTATATAAATCCTGTATAATAATAATAATAATAATAATATAGTTATATAGTTACATAGTTACATAGGTATATAGTTACATAGTTATATAGTTACATAGTTATATAGTTACATAGTTATATAGTTACATAGTTACATAGTTACATAGTTACATAGTTACATAGTTATATAGTTACATAGTTACATAGTTATATAGTCACATAGTTACATAGTTACATAGTTACATAGTTGTTATATAGTTACATAGTTATATAGTTATATAGTCACATAGTTACATAGTTACATAGTTATATAGTTACATAGTTACATAGTTACATAGTTATATAGTCACATAGTTACATAGTTACATAGTTACATAGTTGTTATATAGTTACATAGTTATATAGTCACATAGTTACATAGTTACATAGTTACATAGTTGTTATATAGTTACATAGTTACATAGTTATATAGTCACATAGTTACATAGTTACATAGTTACATAGTTGTTATATAGTTACATAGTTATATAGTTACATAGTTACATAGGTATATAGTTACATAGTTACATAGTTGTTATATAGTTACATAGTTACATAGTTATATAGTTACATAGTTAGTCAGGTTGAAAAAAGACACAAGTCCATCCAGTTCAACCAAAAAAAACCCCAAAAAATAGAAAAATTATATATAACCATACAATCCCATATACAATCCTTCACCCACAGTTGATCCAGACGGAGGCAAAACCCCCAAGCAAAGCCAATTTGCTATAACGGGGGGAAAAAATTCCTTCCTGATCCCCAGAGAGGCAATCGATTCTCCCTGGATCAACTTTACCTATAAATGTCAGTACCCAATAAATGATATAATGATGTTACGCCGAGTAAATAGATACCTAACATCTCACATTTTAAAATTGCGCACACCCAGGGAGGCGCATGTGCGGACTCCTCCAAGATGGCCGCGTAGTCCCGGAGCTCCTCACCGTCCCGGCGACTTAATCACCATCACGGCGCGGTGGGCCCTCGTTCCGCCACCTTAACATCACAGGGCAGCAGAGGAACACCTGGGGTAACCTCAGCCCGGAGGGACTCGTCAAGCCAGCTGGAGGCCGTGGTAGCTCAGCCCGGTCTCTCCAAGATGGCGACCGCCACACCACGAGGCACAGACACGGCCTGGGACAGCCCTGACGAGGACATGGAAGCTACACACAGCCACCAGGCCCCCCCCCACACACAACCATGGGGGTCGACCACAGTGAGTACTCCGGAGCAATACTTACCCTCCCCGACGGACATGCTCTACCTATTAGGCCGCACAGTGACGGCCATTACTCCATCGTCAATAGGCGACTTCACCCACAGTCCGGAAGAGATCAGATTGGGGGACATTCCTGATCCCGTTGGACCCACTGACTTTCCCACCATGATGCAGGCCTTCTCTAAACTGTTGTCCAGAGGCCTATCGCAAACGGCGGCCCAAATCCCTGCTTCCACACACGCAGACCTACAACAACTAGGCCTCAGAATTGATACGATCGAAAAGAAAAGCAATCAATCTATTAGCAGGATTAATCAGAACATCTCCAGGATACAGGAAATCCGTGAACATCTTGAGAGTGCATTGGCTAAAATCGATGACCTCGAGAACAGAAACAGGCGATATAATTTCAGGATCCGCGGATTACCGGGATCCATCAAGGATATTCAGCCCGCCATCCATACGCTTATTAAAGATTCCAGAAATCCCTGAAAGTAAGCTGGAATTAGATAGAGCCCATAGGGCCCTCCACTTGCTGATGGTCTTCCCCGGGACATTATCATAAAACCGCATTACTACAAAAGAAGAAATTATGAGAAGGGCCTGCAAAGCAGATAACCTTTCCATTCAAGGTCATCAAATACACATTTTTGCAGATATCCCTCCATTTACAGTCCAGAAAAGACGTTCCCTAAAACCCCTTCTCCAAGTTCTATCTCAGAAGGAAGTCTCTTACCGGTGGTCCTTTCCCTTCCGCTTGAACTTTTCCTACAAAAATATCTCCTATGGATTCTCCTCCTTTACCGACGGGGAGTGACTACTTCTGCAACTAGGCCTCATCCCTCAAGAGATCCCACCTCCAGCTATTCCTAGAGGCTCTGCTGCTTCTTCAAAAATACCCCCCCCCCCCCTCCAAGCCCCCTGACCACAGTTTGGCAAAAACAACGGATGAAGAGGTCCAAAGATCCTCACCCTCCTTGATGGATCCAGACTGATTGGGACATTTGGTCCACTTGCTTTTCCCTTGTCCTTGGATTTGTCTCCATGTTTTCCCACTCCACTCAGTGGAACCGGGAGTTAATAGTTTGGTTTATTGCTCCTTTTGTGACCCCCCTATTGCTTTCCCACAGGGGGGAAACCCGTTGTCCTGAGCTTGTTGGCGACAGTTTGTTATTTTTACATCTTAAAAAGCTTAAGAGGTCAACTACTCTTTTAGTCTGGCTTTATTGCTCTACGTTTGTTTAAGCTCCCGAGCCCAGACTATGATCAACGATCGAATGGCTTGACATAGCTTTTCCATAATCCCTATGATCGAATCCAAACACGCGTTTGATTATGAAACATTTTTTCAAGAGACTGACAGGGATCTGCTCATCTCTTTCAATTTGTTGTTTGGATTGACTGTTGTTGCCTGGGATACCTGTAGAATCTTCTTGCAGCGGGGTGCAGCCAATACCCTGGTTGTTCTACAGGGGGCGCCTGTTCCCCCTCCTTGGAAGCTTTCAGCGGCGGAACTGGGTGCTCATTTCTTGTTTTTATGCTATTGGTTATATTTCATTTAAGATGGTTTCTCCGTGGGCGGCTGCAATGCGCCTCCATCCGACTCTGAGGGTACCTTGGATTCCTCTCGGAGCCGGGTTGACGTTTCCTTATTAAGGGAACTTCGCACAGGGGTGCTCTCGGCGCAGGAGGGGCTCCCACCGAATATTATTATTTGTTGTTTTTTTTATTGTTTGTCCCAAGTTACATATTCATGTGTATCTCTCTTCTTTATCTTTTCTCTTTCTTCAGTTTCCTGGAGCTACTCCTCTTCGTAAGAGAAATATTCTCCGTTAACTAAGGATCCTCACACGGCCAGGCGAATCAACCGTTTATGCGGGGAGGTCCGAGGGCTGCTGCCAGGGGAGGGCTGGGCCAGGGGGCAGGTTGGCAATTGCCCCCCAGGCCACCCTAACTTACATTCAAAATGGCCGACAGCTGCTGTCGGCTCACACTTTTTTCTTCTTGTGGAGGAAGGAAGCAGGGGCCAGGGGTGTAGCCACCAACTAACTGCAGGCAAAGGGTGGGGGCACCCAAGGCCAGCTGTGCTGATGCATGAGCCTGCATGATGGGCACTGGCCAGGGGTTGCATTTGATAGGCACTGGTGAGGCTGCATTGATGGGCACTGGTGAGGCTGCATTGATGGGCACTGGTGAGGCTAAGCTGATAGGCACTGATCAGGCTGCAATAATGGGCACTGATGAAGCTTCATTGATGCATTCTTTTTGTTAAAACTCCTTTGTTGCTATTAACATTAAATGATGTTACCACATTGTATCATATTTGTCTTGCTTCATAACATCAATATCCATTATAAAACCAGGTGGGCATGGATGGTGAGCTGATTCGGTGGTTCAATGGGCCACTTGACTGGACTTGCCCCCCAGGCCTAAGGCTGCCAGCCCTCCCCTGGCTGTTGCAGTCTTTTGAGTTTATGGTAAGATCTATTCGATTAGTGTTTTGCTTCCTCTCTGGTCCATGAAAAGTCTCACACATAACATCCCCAATTTGCACATCCTCTCCCACAATGCCCAGGGTCTAAACTCACCAATTAAGCATAAAAAGCTTTTTAATTCCTATCGGAGGTCATCCTGTTGCAGGAGACTCACTTTCCAGCTACCTACAATGCCACCTTTATCCATAAAAACTTTACCCAATTTTTCTTGGCTAATGCCACTAATAAAACGAAAGGAGTAGCCATCTCCCTGGCAAGACGCCTACACCTCTCGCAGGATAAGATAATTAGGGATCTGGGGGGGGGGGGGGGGGCTTTATACTGGTATCAGGCACAATAGGGGGTCAAGCATTTACGTTTGTTTCGTATTACGCGCCTAACAAAGGCCAAATAAAGTTTATGGACCAACTGCTACAGACCCTTACCCCTCACTTTTGTGCATCAGTGATCCTGGGCGGTGACACAAAGTGTTGGCAGGCATCAGGAAAGGAATCAACTTCAGGGATAAATCAATAATTCTCCCACTATACAAGTCTCTGGTGAGGCTGCACCTGGAGGATGCCATCCAGTTCTGGGCACCGGTCCTCAGGAAGGACGTCCTGGTATTGGAAAGGGTACAGAGAAGGGCCACAAAGCTTATTAAGGGATTGGAGGACCTAAGTTATGAGGAAAGATTAAAAACACTGAACTTATTCTCTCTGGAGAAGAGACGATGAGAAGGGAGATGATTTTAATGTACAAATACTGTACTGGTGACCCCCAGGGGAGGGCTGACAGCCTTAGGCCTGGGGGGCAAGTCCAGTCAAGTGGCCCACTAAACCACCGAATCAGCTCACCATCCATGCCCACCTGGTTTTAGAGTGGATATTGATGCTATGAAGCAACACAAATATGATACAACGTGGTAACATCATTTAATGTTAATAGCAACAAAGGAGCTTTAACAAAAATAATGCATCAATGCAGCCTCATCAGTGCCCACCAATGCAGCCTCATCAGTGCCCATCAATGCAGCCTCACCAGTGCCCATCAATGCAGCCTCACCAATGCCTATCAGATGCAACCTGATCAGTGCCATCAATACAGGTTCGCCAGTGCCCATCAGCACAGCCGGCCCTGGGTGCCCCCCTTTGCCTGCAGTTAGTTGGTGCCTGCGCCCCTGGCCCCTGCTTCCTTCCTCCACAAGAAGAAAAAAGTGTGAGCGGGCAGCGGCGGTTGGCCATTTTGAATGTAAGTTAGGGTGGCCTGGGGGGCAATTGCCACCCTGCCCCCTGGCCCAGACCTCCCCTGGTGACCCCACAGTAGGTACAAAACTATTCGGCGCAAGGGAGTTCACAGAGACACGCGGCCATTCACTAAAAATGGAACAAAAGGCGGTTTAACCTCAAAAAGCGTAGAGGGTTCTTTACGGTAAGAGCAGTGAGGATGTGGAATTCTCTTCCACAAGCAGTGGTCTCTGCTGGGAGTCTAGATAATTAAAAAAAACGATTAGATGCACACCTAAGGGACCACAACATTGAGGGGTATACAATTTAATACTGATATTAAAAACACCCACATAGGCTGGACTTGTGTCTTTTTTCAACCTCGTTTACTATGTCCCTCTTGATCTCTCACTCGATAAAAGTAAGCGGGATACCACGAAAAATTAAAAGCCCCCTAGGCAAAGTCTGAAAATAGCACAAGCACTATATGAGCGAGGGTTAATAGATATCAGGAGGGAATTGAATCCCCACTCGAAAGATTTTACGCATTTTTTCAACCCCACATAACACCTATTCCAGGACAGACCACATCTTTCTAGCCATCAAAGTAGTGCCCTTGGCAACTTCAGCACGAATTCGAGACACCGCCCTCTCGGATCACTCGGCGGTCACCCTCACACTGAGGCTCCCCAAGAGTTATGAAGGTCCTCCGTGAAAATGGCGCATTAATGAATCTCTCTTAACAAATCCTGCACTCTGTAGAGTGTTCCCTGGGGCATCGCCTTTATGTTTTCGGGGCTGCCAATTAGTGGGCACTATGTTTCACACGTGGTGGTCCTGCCCTCGCGTACGTGGGTTCTGGCACAAATTCCTTGTAATGATCCGTAAAGTATTGGGGGTACCAAGACCCTGCCATAATCTTGCTTAACCAGAAACTATCAGGACTCCTTAAATGTTCTCAAACGCTGCTGCTCTTCCTCTGCCTTGGAGCAAAAATGACTATTGCCAGGTCCTGGAAGCCTTATTACTGCGGCAGTGTGGACGGGTACCGGGAATCGCCGTAAAAAAGTGGCGATCTGCGGGTGGCCGCTAGGGGGCACGCGCCCGCCGCACTCCGTCGGCGAGCTGCGATGAGCGGCCACAGCCAAAGAGCGGGGAACTGCCAATGTAAACACAGCGGTTCCCCGCTCTGTCAGTGCGGGAATAGGAGATCCACTGATTCCTGTTACTGGGATCGATTAGATCTCTGGTGCCCCTGGCAGCCCAGCCCCCTCACAGTTAGAACACGCCAAGGGAACACAGTTACCCCCTAGATCCCCCCCTGCAGGTTAACCCCTTCACTGCCAATGACATTTATACAGTAATCACTGGACATTTACATTTCCGATCGCTGTATAAATGTCATTGGTCCCAAAAAAGTGTCAAAAATATCCGACATGTCCGCCGCAATATCGCAGTACCGCTAAAAATCGCAGATCGCCACCATTACTAGAAAAAATAAATAAATAAATAAAAACCCCAGAAATGAATTCTCACCATCCTTAAGTGCGGCAACTTTTGCGCAAACCAATCAATAAACGCCGATTGCGATTTTTTTTTTATCACAAGTGTGAGGAAGAATATAAATCGGCCAAAACCGATGAAAAAAAATGTTTTTTATATTTTTTTTTTTGGATTTGTATTTTAGCAAAAAGTAAGAAAAACTATTTTTTTTTTTTGCAAAATTGTCGCTCTTTTATAGCGGGGATCAGAAATGACGCAGAGGGGATCAAATACCCCCAAAAGAAAGCTCTATTTGTGGGGAAAAAAAGGACACCAATTTCGTTTGGGTACAACGCCGCACGACCGCGCAATTGTCAGTTAAAGCGACGCAGCGCCGAATCGCAAAAAAGTGCTCTGGTCCTAAAGGGGGAAATCCTTCCGGGGCTGAAGGGGTTAATGCAGCGAAACAGAAGGTCCCAAGAACTGAATGTTGCGAAAGTTTTAGATAAAATCCCGCAATTTGAATCAATATGGGACCTTTGGGCAAAATTTACAGGAGTCTCCCTGTTCCCCTGGTCATGTGTTGGACCGAACTGACCGCTCCGGGCATATTTACCTCCTCTTCTCACTCTTTCCTCTCCTCCTTTCTCTATTTTCGGGGGCTGGTCCCCATCTTTTCTCCTCCTATCCCCTCCTGCCTAGGTTAACCTCTTTCTCTGGAGGTATTTTCTGGTATTAATAGGCAATAAGACATGATTGACTCAGGTAGCCCTCATGTGTTCCGGTGTTGACCCTAGGCGGATGGGGGGGGGGGGCTCGTCCTTAGGCACAGTTTGTTCCCATTGGGGTGCCTGGGGGTTGAGCTTTCCCCTCACCCTCTGGCAGCCGGGGATTTCACTCGTGGAATGGTGACAAACTACGGCACCTAAAAATCTTCATAGGCGACGCTTTAAAAATGTTTATAGGTTACCAATTTCGGGTTACAAAGGAGGTCTTGCACTAGAATTATTGCTCTCGCTCTAACGATCGCTGCGGTACCTCACATGCGTGGTTTGAATACCGTTCACCCATGCGGGCGCAACTGACCTATACATTCAATTCTGCGTAGGAGCTTGGAGGGAGGGCGGGCGGCGCTTTCTTTTTTTTTTTTTCTTATTTAGTTTACTTTTTATTTTTACACCGCCCCTTTATTTATTTATTTTTGATCACTTTTATTCCTATTGCAAATAATGTAAACATCCCATGTAATAGGAATAAGGGGTGACCGGTCCTCTTTATGGAGACATCCCATGTAATAGGAATAAGGGGTGACAGTCCTCTTTATGGAGACATCCCATTTAATAGGAATAAGGGGTGACCGGTCCTCTTTATGGAGAGATCTCATGTAATAGGAATAAGGGGTGACCGGTCCTCTTTATGGAGAGATCCCATGTAATAGGAATAAGGGGTGACCGGTCCTCTTTATGGAGAGATCTCATGTAATAGGAATAAGGGGTGACAGGTCCTCTTTATGGAGACATCTGGGGTCAAAAAGACCTCAGATCTCACATTTACCTTTAACCGCTTTCCGACCGCTGGTCGGCAATTGACGGCGACAGTGTGGCTCAATAACGCAAAACGCTGTCATACGACGGCGGCCGCGAGATCGAGCCCAGTGAGCGCACGCGCGCCGCCGGAGACGCGCCCGCGCGATCACTGTGTCTGGGGAGGCCAGGGAGCGGGTGCAGCAGAGTCGATCTCCGCAGGCCACCCGCGATGCCCCCCCCAGACTGAAAGAACGGAGGTCAGTGTAAGTAAACACGGACCTCCGTTCTGTGAGAGGGGGAAGGGCTGTGATCACTTCCCTTCCCCTGCTAGGGCAGTCCCCCATACAGTTAGAACGTCCAGGGAACACAGTTAACCCTTAGAGCGCCCCCTGCAGGTTAACCCCTTCACTGCCAATGGCATTTACACAGTAATCAGTGCATTTTTATAGCACTGATCGCTGTATAAATGCCAATGGTCCCAAAATAGTGTCAAAATGGTCCGACATGTCCGCCGCAATATCGCAGTACCGCTAAAAATCGCAGATCGCCGCCATTACTAGTAAAAAAAAAAAAAAAAAAAAAAACCCCAAAAATGAATTCTCATCATCTGTAAACGCGACCACTTTTGCGCAAACCAATCAATAAACGCCGATTGTGATTTTTTTTTAATCACAAATATAAGGAAGAATATAAATCGGCCAAAACCGATGAAAAAAAATGTTTTTTTATATTTTTTTTTTGGATTTGTATTTTAGCAAAAAGTAAGAAATTTGGGTTTTTTTGCAAAATGGTTGCTCTTCTTTTGTTTATAACGGCGATCAGAAATGACGCAGCGGTGATCAAATACCACCAAAAGAAAGCTCTATTTGTGGGGAAAAAAAGGACGCAAATTTCGTTTGGGTACAACGCCGCATGACCGCGCAATTGTCAGTTAAAGCGACGCATCGCCGAATCGCAAAAAGGGCTCCGGTCCTGAAGTGTGAAATCCTTCCGGGGCTGAAGGGGTTAAAAGCAAAAGAAAAAAAAATAAAATATTTGTTTTGGCCTGGGAACAGAGATAATGTCAGAGGTCACTCCGGTCCTTCAAGGGCATAGAGACGACTGGCATCTTGGCCTCACTCGTATTCCTGCCCAGCAAGCGGCCGTATCGCTGCCGGGCTTTACCGATGGCCCGGAAACGACCAGGAAGCGGCGGGATGGGGCACCCCTTTCATTGCTTCTAAAAGTGATCCAGCGGCTAACCTGCCCACAGGATCACTTTTATATGAAAGAGAACCGGTTATGGTAAATAATGATACCGGGGACATGGCAGCTAGCTGATGCCATAACATCGGTATTTAAAGCGGTTGTATACCAGTAAAAAAAAAAACCCTGTAACGGAAAGGCATAATGAGCTAGTATGCACCGGATACTAGCTCATTATGAAATGCTTACCTTAGAACGAAGCTCCTACAGGTCCGCTGGGTCCCCGCAGAGGGAGCCGACATGTTCCCTCGGGGGATCCTTTCGGGTGCGCGACTCCGGCGCTGTGAGTGGCGCGCTGAAGCCCGTCATTCTGGCAAGGTCCGGAATGGGGGTAGGGAGTTTCAAAGGATGGGAGACGTTTGGGAGAAGTCCTGGAGGCTGTGCGCATGCGCCGTGACGTCAGCTGCTGCAAGAAGGGCGAATATCTCCTAAACCATGCAGGTTTAGAAGACATTCATTTTACCTGCAGGTGAGCCTTATTATAGGCCGCATTATAGGCTCACCTGTAGGTAAAGTAAAAAAAGAGGGCACACAACGGCCTTAATGTCAAGGTAATGAGGAATTTTTACTATGGGCCGGTCAGCACGTTGGATTGAGAGGAGGGTTTTTCGGCGATTGTCTAAAGATGGATAGATCAGGAGATGGCCCGACAGATTGGGGTAGGGAGTTTCAAAGGATGGGAGACGTTTGGGAGAAGTTCTGGAGGCGTGCATGGGAGGAGGTGAGGACGGAGCCGTGCTCCACTTCTACACTCAGAAGGATCTCCCTCATGGCTCTTTGTCTTCTCATCTCCTACCTGTTTGGAGCCCCTCCATATCACACAGATATCAGGGTGACTCCAGGTTCTCAGCCTTCGTGCACAGCGGGGAAAATACTGATTGTCTCCCCTGAACATTGTGTATATTACATAGAAATGAAGGGTCTATCATTTTTTATATGATAGAGACAGAATATCAACCAAAAATCCAGAAAAATCACATGATACAAATGTTATAAATGGAGTTGCAGTTCAGTGAGTAAAATAATTAGGTATTTGGTCCCCTTAGTAGTTGGTGGAGGAACCCTTGTTGGCAGCACAGAGGTCAGACGTTTCTTGTAGTTGGTGACCCCCAGGTTTGCAGACATCTCAGGAGGGGTTTTGCTCCACTCTTCTTTACAGATCTCTAAATCCTGAAGGATTCTTGGCTGTCCCTTGGCAATTCGAAGTTTCAGCTCCCTCCATACATTTTCTATAGGATTAAGGTCTGGGGACTGTCTAGGCCACTCCATGGCCTTAATGTGCTTCTTCTAAAACCACTCCTTTGTTGCCTTGGTGGTATGTTCCGAGTCATTGTCATGCTGGAAGACCCATCCATGACCCATCTTCAGTGTTCTGGCTGAGGGAAGAAGGTTCTCATCCAAGATTTTACAATCCATGGCCCCGTCCATTGGCCCCTCAATGCGGCAAAGTCGGCCTGGACCTTTAGCAGAGAAAAAGCCCCAAAGCCTCACCACCTCCGCGTGTGACTGTAGGGATCTCCACCTCCGCGTGGGACTGTAGGGATGGAGTTCTTAGGGTCATAGTCAGCATTTTTCTTCCTCCAAACACAGCGAGCTGTGGTCTCACCTGACCACAGCACTTTCTCCCAATCCTTCTCTGAATCATTTAGATGTTCATTGGCAGACTTCAGATGGGCTGTACCATGTGTCCTCTTGAGGAGGGGGCCTTGCAGACGTTGCAGGGTCCATGGCGGGGTATTGCCTTACCAATGATTTGTTTGGTGGCTGCGGTCCCAACTGCCTTGAGATCCTTCACAAGCTCCTCCCGTGTAGTTCTGGGCGGATCCCTCACTTTTCCCATGACCATCCTCACCCCATGAGGGGAAATCTTGCATGAAGCTCCACACTGAAGGTGATTGATGGTTATTTTGTATTTCTTTAATTTGCAAATAATCACGCCAACAGTTGTCTCCTTCTCACCAAGCTTCTTGCTGATGGTCTTGAAGGCCATTCCAGCCTTGTGCAGCTCTGCAATCTTCTCCCTGATCTCCTCTGACGACTCTTTGGTCTCGGCCATGATGGTGAGGTGTCAATGGAAGAGATTCTGTGGAGAGGAGACTTTTATACAAATAACGAGTTGTCATTAGGAGAACCTTCTTACATTGACCACATGAGGACCTCCTGTAGGCAGTCTGTGAAAGCCGGAAATATTGTTGGTTGGCAGAGGGACCAAATACTTATTTTACTCACTGAACTGCAACTCCATTTATAAGATTTGTATCATGGGTTTTTTCTGGATTTTTGGTTGATCTTGTCCAGGGGAGGGCTGGCAGCCTTATTCCTGGGGGGGGGGCAAATGCAGTCAAGTGGCCCATTGAACCACCAAATCAACTCACCATCCATGCCCACCTGGTTTTAGAATGGATATTGATGTTATGAAGCAAAACAAATATGATACAATGTGGCAACATCATTTAATGTTAATAGCAACAAAGGAGGTTTAACAAAAATAATGCATCAATGTAGCTCATCAGTGCCCACCAATGCAGCCTCATCAGTGCCCACCAATGCAGCCTCATCAGTGCCCAGCAATGCAGCGGCAAAAGTGCCCATCAATGCAGCCTCATCAGTGCCTACCAATGCAGCCTCATCAGTGCCTATTAGCTTAGCCTCATCAGTGCCCAGCAATGCAGCGGCACCAGTGCCTATCAGCTTAGCCTCATCAGTGCCCAGCAATGCAGCGGCACCAGTGCCCATCAATGCAGCCTCACCAGTGCCTATCAGCTTAGCCTCATCAGTGCCCAGCAATGCAGCAGCAAAAGTGCCCATCAATGCAGCCTCATCAGTGCCTATCAGCTTAGCCTCATCAGTGCCCAGCAATGCAGCCTCACCAGTGCCCATCAATGCAGCCTCATCAGTGCCTATCAGCTTAGCCTCATCAGTGCCCAGCAATGCAGCCGCACCAGTGCCCATCAATGCAGCCTCACCAGTGCCTATCAAATGCAACCTGATCATTACCCATCAATGCAGGCTCCCCAGTGCCCATCAGCACAGCCGGTCCTGGGTGCCCTCCCCCCCTTTTGCCTGCAGTTAGTTGGTGGCTGCACCCCTGGCCCCTGCTTCCTTCCTCCACAAGAAGAAAAAAGTGTGAGAGGGCAGCGGCCGTCGGCCATTTTGATTGTAAGTTAGGGTGGCCTGAGGGGCAATTGCCACCCTGCCCCCTGGCCCAGCCCTCCCCTGATCTTGCCTCTATCATATAAAATACACCTATGATAAAAATTATAGACTGCCACCCTTAAAGACAGCTAAAAAGATATTTGGTGTCATGCTGCTGGTTTTGCTGAACCTTGAACTCTGTAGGCATCATCAAATATGTGGTTCACCAGCCACAGCTCAAGGAACCCCTAGCAACCTCTGGAGGAACCCCAGGGTTCCACGGAACCCTGGTTAAGAATGGCTGATATAGAGGAACCAATCTCCTGCATTAGGAGGAAAATGGGGGAGATTGGTTCCTCTAAATGCCGCCACCCCTCCTATCCAGGTGTACAAGGGAGGCACACGGGCCCCCTGGATTACGGGGCCCGGTTGCAATTGCAACCCCTGTAGTTACGCCCCTGGACGCTGGGTGACCCCGCCCCGTTACTACACTGACCACACGTCAATCCAGAAGACCAGATCCCCGGACAGAACCTCCATCCATCAATCTGCAGAGCCAAGCGCGGGGCTGCGATCTTCAGCACAGAGAAGTATTGTCCCCGGGAAGCCCGCAGGCTATGGCGTTTGATTAGAACTTTCTGGAAATATAACGGTTTGCTGGCAGCGCCGATCACATGGGAGTCACATTCATGTAGAAGACAGAAGGCGGCTGTCTCCGCTCTCCGGCAGACGTCCCGCTCATTGTGTGGATTATATTATTAGAGAATGAGGAATTTCAGGAAGAAGCCGTCAGATTTATAGAATATTTAGCACAACGAGGGCCATGCCGGTCCTCTTTACCCCACTGGTCACAACCTTTGAAGTTCTTGAACAATGTATATATTTATCTTTTTTTTTTCCTCCTTTTTTTACCCCCCAAAGCAGTCTTTTAGGCCCCGCGCAGTTTACATGAGATACTGTACGTTGCTTAAAGCGGTATTAAACCCAAAAATGTCATATATTGCAGCTTACCAATCATTAGATGTGGCGGCTGCATTAGATTTTTTTTTAGGCTCCCCCCCTGTTTTCACCTGGTGATTTGGCCAGTAACTCACCTCCTGTATTAGAGAGGCACAGCTCTGGAGGAATGAGCACAGTAGGCACAGCAGCATTGTCGATGGCTCAGCTCTCTGGATTCCTCTCAGGCCACAGATATGCAGCAGTGATGGCAGTGGCGGCCCGTCCATAGAGGGAGCAAGGGCCGCCGATCTCCCTATCCATGTGTACGGCCCCTTTGATCTACATATCAGGACGCTGGACTGTGGGTTCCAATGGGGTGGGGGAGTGTTTTTTTTTTTTTTGAAGCATGTGATTAGAGCCAGAGGTTCTAATAGGCTTCAAAAAAGGGTGGGCTCTGGGGGCACAGAGCACTGAGCCCCGATCCCACCCAGACGTGTGACGATAGCGAATTAATTTTCACTATCTTCACAATAAAGTTCCTCCCCGCCAATCAGGAGGCGGGACGTGAGACCTGGGGTGTTGTCAGTGCCGCCCGGGGGGGCTGTTTTTAATTCATTTTCCATTCTTTTAAATGGGAGGTGCGTTTTCAGTGTGATTTTTAACCCCTTCAATACCGGGCACCCTCCCTTTCCTGCCCAGGCCAATTCTCAGCTTTCAGCGCTGTCACACGTTGAATGACAATTACGCGGTCATGTGACACTGCACCCAGATGACATTTATATAATTTTTTTCACACATATAGAGTTTTTTTTGGTGGCATTTAATCACTACTGGGGGGAGTTTATTTTTGGCTAAAAAAAAATAAAGACCGAAAATTTTGAAACAGAAAAAAAAAGTTTTGTTTCTGTCAGCAAATTTTGTATATAAGTCATTTCTCTCCTGCACTGGTGGGCACTGATGAGGCTGCACTGATGGGCACTGATGAGGCTGCAATGATGGGCACTAATAGGCTGCAATGATGGCCACTGATGAGGCTGCACTGATGGGCACTGACAAGGCTGCACTGAAGGGCACTGATTAGGTGGCACTAATATGTTGCACTGAAGGGCACTGATTAGGTGGCACTAATATGCTGCACTGATGGGCATTGATAGGTGGCACTGATGAGGCAGCACTGGCGGGCACTGATTAGGTTGTACTGATGATGCAGCACTGAAGGGCACTAATATGCTGCACTAATGGGTACTGATAGGTGGCATTGATGAGCACTGATGGGGGGGCATTTATGAGCACTGATAGGCGGCATTGATGGTAATCATAGGCGGCACTGATAGGCATCATTCATGAGTACTGATAGGCAGCACTGATGGGCACTGATAGGCGTCATTGATGGGCACTGATAGGCTTCATTGATGAGCACTTGATCAGGGTGTCACCAGTGCAGTACAGTGTCATCATATAACTGGTGTGAGGTGATCAGGGTGTCACCAGTACAGTACAGTGTCATCATATAACTGGTGTGAGGTGATCA
>BLSH010453387.1:0-18112 GCA_018402905.1 Glandirana rugosa
TAGCCGGTCCAGAGTCACTCGTCCCTTGTGGCGGTAGTGATGAGGAGGCCATGTGTATTAATTGGTGTGGTGCGTGCCCAGGGCCTGCCACCCCATCCGCACACTCCTGCCGTTTGAATCGGGCTAATTGTTCTGCTGCTGAGACAGGTGCAGGGGGGCCATATTTGACCATCATTCCTCCGCTGTATGGGGGACACAGATCACACCCCCCAGTTAAGCAAGTTCACAGAGGGGAGAATGAGAAGGCAAGGGGGGGCGCTGGTCCAGGGCGGGTAACGGTCACTGTGCGTTCTAGATGAGGTTGTCTGCAATGAGCATCAAGGCTGTCACTTAGACCCTCAGGAAGCTAGAGCCATTCACAAGCAGGAATGTATAGTAAAGTGTCACTGCCCTGTCCACTAAAGTTATACCACCTTATAAGGAGACTAGTTGCTGGACCAGCATGCCCTCCAAGCCCACACCATGCACACACCCCCCCCCCCCCCTCAGTCAGACCCTCTAGAGGCACAGAATCAGAGACCAGGCTGCTGGAGTAAATGTAAGGATGAAAGCGCCTTTTTCAGTCCCTTAGAGGAGTAGCAGGCTAATGGAGCATGGGAGGGTGTACCAAGATAGCCACTGTTCGTGCCTAGGCCGCAGGTCATGTTTAGGGCTCTGTACTCACAAAATCTGCCGATAATGCAGCTCCAGGGTAGCCAGAAGGGTGCCTGCAGGGCTGGGTGGTCGGGTCAGAGACAGCAGGAGTGCAGATGGCCCGGAGTCTCGATGGATGGCGGCGATCCGCGGACCAGGACGCAAGCTGGGGCCTCAATTAGCGGTCCCGGCCGGCCGTACGAAGCAATATAGCCCAGAAGGTATTGGAGGCTGGCTGCAGGGTTTTTAGTGGCATCCACTGAACTTGTAGGTCCCACAGGAGAGAGGATGATGTAGGATTAAGAATCAGGATGGCTGGAGCTCTGCAGCTGCACGTCTTCCTCCTTTCACATCCGGACACGCCCCCTCGAGCACACAGAATCTAGTGCAGCTGTGCATAGTAACTGGTCAACTAAGGCTACTTTCACACTGGGGCAGTGGAGCGTTAGCGGTAAATCCCCGCCACAGTGAGGATTTACCGCTGTTAGAGCGGCGCTACGGCTGCGGGAGAATTGCGCTTTTAACCCCCCCACAAGGGGTTGAAACGGGGTTAAAAGTTCCCACTCTCTGCACTTCCGAGCCGGTGTGCAGCCGCTTTGGAAGTGCTGCCCCATTGTTTTCAATGGGCAGGGGCGGTGGAGGAGCGGTGTATCACCGCTCACGGCACCGTCCCAAAGATGCTGCTTGCAGGACTTTTTGTAATGTCCTGCAAGCGCACCGCCCCAGTGTAAAAGCACTCCTGCTTTCACATTGGGGTGGATGGGGAGTGACTTTTGAGGCGCTTTACAGGCGCTATTTTTAGCTAAATAGTGCCTGTAAAGTGATTCAGTGTGAAAGGGGTCTAACTTCAGCTTGTTCAATTAAGCTTTCACAATAACAAACCTAGAAGTTGGTTACTATGCACAGCTGTACCAGATTTTGTGTACACCAGTTTTAGTAAATCTCCATTATGACTTGACTATCAGCAGAATAAAAGAGTACTTTCAGCCAAAGAAACACATGAATTGTCAGCGTATATGTTTAGACAAGCTGAACAATAAGTGGGTGAAACTATCGTATGCTCAAATATGCAGGAAAGTCTCGTATTTATGGCACACTAACAGAGAAAATAGTCAAGTTATTAGGAAATATACCTCAACAGCTCAAAAGAAGAAAACTTAGAGAATCCAATTAATTTATAAAACAACCATAGGACAGATGTGGGCTGCACAAAATTTCAGTTTTTTTTCTTCTCAAACTACGACTGCTCTGCCAAGAGGCCAAAATGCCATGTATTTTCTGATTGAGATTTTATAGAAAAATATACCACATTTTAGCCGCCAGATGGAGTTGGCAGTCATAGGAAGTCATACTATAAAAATATGTGGAAAATTCATGCAGTATGGATGGATGCTTGTAACATTCATCCAACAAATGTTTTATAAATAGACCCCTTAGTAGTTTGCAATATATTGCAGGAACTAATGAAATAGCTGAGCTCAATGCTTTGTTTATTGGGAACAAAAAGTCTGAATCATTTAATGCAATCTCCAATGTATGATAAACCAAAGGCAAGAAATCACAGTACCCAGATTTTCCTATTTATGGAAACTGCACAACGGTTTGCCACAGTAAAATCTATAAAAATCACAAACCACCATTACCAAATAATATTGATAGAGAATATTGATAGAGAAAGAAAATCATGTGTTGTTGGAAGCATATATATGCAATAGTATGGACTCTGTATCCTGGGACATTTTTAAAAGCAAGAAGAAACCATCTTAGGGCTCATTTAAGCCGCATTGAATTTAGAGCTGCTGATGTGCATTGGGAGAAAACAGTATACTTTTATGTTAAAACTTTATTGAAATGTCACAGGGGACATTCCATTCCGTGCTATTGCCAACAGCACGGCTTGAGGCAGGGGACTGCATTGCACCACGCTGTACTGCATTAAAAAAAGTACTGCATGCATTCACATTGGTGATGTGAACTGGCATCATAAGAAACTGGCCTGGTGTGAATAAACTGTGTAACACCAACAAACAGATTTACACGTATAGTTCTAGTACCCCTCTGAATGACACTCCAGTCATTTCAACTAGTCCAAACCAGCTGGGAAACCAATATTTGCAGGAGTGTTATCTCCATGGTCCATCCACAGCCCTCACTGGTTCTCCTGCAGTTCTCCTGCTGGTCTCACATCACTGCTTTCTCTTGCAGGGGCAGGAAAGGTACATTGTAAATATGTTGTTATTCATTTGCATGAACCATATCCTCTGTGAGATGCCTGTTGGAATTATCATACCATTCTTGGTCAGATATGTGGTGACCTCCTCATCTTCCTCAATCCTCACGTTACTGTTGATCGATTGGGCTTTTAAAATCTCCTTTTTCTGGTAAATGTGACTCCCTGTCACAGTTCCTGGTGGTGGAGCACGTCCATAAGAAAAATAGGATTATCCATTCACTGTTTGGCACTTTATGAGCACGATCGTTGGACACTTTCTTGCTGCTATTGATACAATATATTTGATGAACTGTTTATTTTGATGAACTGTCCACTACTTCAATTCATCTAGTATTATGCCTTTTAACATTGGTATGTCTGTATTGTGATCGCTCCACCCAAAAACTGAACCATTGCTATCTGCCTATGCCTTTTAACATTATATGTCTGTATTGTGATCGCTCCACCCAAAAACTGAACCATTGCTATCTGCCTATGCCTTTTAACATTGGTATATCTGCTTATACTAGCTTCATCTTTCTTAAACTGAACACTGAATGACTGCTTAAATGTCTTTGGTGAACTGCTCTTGTCACTGCTGTTTAAATTACATCTGTAGCCATGTTCATAACACTGATGTTTATTTAGCCTATAGCCTTACCTAAATTTATGGTTTTCTTATCTTTACAATTTTGGCCTGTGTTGCATTTTGATTGCAGTTTTAGAAGTTTAATGGAATAGCTATGTGCCTTATATCATCTCCTAATTGATTAATTGTTTACCTCCACCCCCACCCATCACAGTATAAAACCAAGCCTTGCTTACGGGGGAAGCATTGCAGGGGATTAGCATTGCAGGGGGTTCTTCCAAAAAAGTGGGGTTCTTTAAATAAGTGGGCACTTCAGTTCTTGCACTTCAGCGATTTGCACAAAGTGCATACTAGCAAGAAACTACTTTATCACCAGACTACAGGTAACCTCATTTCCAAAAGAAAACACTTTCCTCTCTAGAACATGCATACCTTACCTCTTCTATTCACAATAGCAACCTCTCTTCTCAAACTATCTTTTCTTCACCCCTCTTCCCCACCCCACAATCTGTACATATCATCCTCACTTCTCTCCTCTCTCTGTTACTGCACTCATCACCTCTTTCTAACTCTATGCCCACATGATAACAAAACCAGGATGCTCAAGCACATCCCCTCATATAAATCATATTCCCATATTACTTCCCTTTCTCTTCTGCTTCTCCTAGCCTCTGGAGATATTTCCCCAAACCCTGGGCCTCTCTCATTTAACCACACACATCACCACCACCCCACACCCTCTGGCAGTAGTCGCAATCTACACAATATAATCTCCATCATACTCCTTCCCAAAACCACCCTCCCCTTACGCTGTGCCCTCTGGAACGCCCGCTCTGTCTGCAACAAGCTCACTGCCGTTCACGACCTATTTCTCACTTATTACTATCATCTACTTGCTATCACCGAAACCTGGTTCCACTAATGCGATTCTCCTTCTCCTGCTTCCCATGGTGGCCTTCTCTGGACTCACTTCCCTAGGCCTAATGGACGCAAGGGAGGTGGAGTGGGATTCCTCTTATCCCTACAGAGCACCTTTCAGGTTCTTCACTCTCCTCCCTCTCTGTCACTCTCATCATTTGAAGCCCACTGTATACATCTATTCTCTCCAACCTCCCTAAGAATTGCTGTGATCTACCGGCCTCCTGGACCACTGTCAACTTTCCTTGATGAATTTTCTGCCTGGCTACCCTACTTTCTATCTTCTGAAATCCCCACAATCCTTCTTGGGGACTTCAACATCCCAGTTAACATGAACACTACTGCTACTTCTAAATTTCTTAGTCTAACTTCCTCATTTGACCTGAAGCAATGGGTACAGGCTCCTACTCACGCTGATGGGAACACCCTCGACCTTGTCTTCTCCTATCTATGCACTCCATGCAACTTCTCCAACAATCCTTTTCCCCTGTCTGACCACCACCTTATTGGATTCTCTCTCTCCCGGTCTTGCACCACCTTCCCCTCCAATCGCCTAACTGTCACCCGTAGAAACCTTCGCCAACTCAACACTTCTCTCCTCTATTCTGCTACTGACCACCTCTATGAAAAAATCTCACCCTTGTCCTGCCCCAACCAAGCCACTGCCATCTGCAATAAATCCTTGTCCTCCACCTAGGACAAGCTTGCTCCCCTCACCACACACAAAATCAGGCCTCGACCCCTGCAACCCTGGCAAACAAACAACACCAGGAACCTCAAAAAGCGTAGCCGCGCCCTTGAGTATCTGTGGCACAAGACTAAGTCCCTCAAAGACTTCAACCAATACAAATCTGCCCTCCATAAATACAATTCTCGCCTCCACACTGCCAAGCAGACCTATTTTACCAATCTTATTAACACCTTCTCATCCAGTCCCCATCAACTCTTCTCTACCTTCAACTCCCTACTTCGTCCTCCACCGCTTCCGCCCACTAACACACTCACTGCCCAGGAGGTTGCTAACCACTTCAAAAGCAAGATTGACACAATCCGTGATGAAATCTCCACTCTACAGGCATCCTCCCCAGTTGACACCCCATGTCAACAAGCACAATCGACACTATCCTTATTCAAACCTGCTACTATAAACGAGATTGCTAAACTCCTTTCTAATGCCCACCTAACCACCTGTCCACTGGACCCTATTCCCTCTCAAATACTACGCTCACTCTCTGACTCTATCCTGCACTCTCTAACTCACATCTTCAATCTCTCCCTCTCTTCTGGCATCTTCCCCAATGCTGTAAAACATGCATTGGTCACCCCCATACTCAAAAAGCCATCCCTGGACACTACTGATCTAAACAATCTGCGCCCTATCTCCTTACTCCCCTTTTCTTCCAAACTCCTAGAACGCCTAGTCTACAACCAACTGAGTGACTACCTTGTTAAGAATAACCTACTGGACCCCCTTCAATCTGGATTTCGCCCTCAACATTCCACAGAAACTGCCCTTCTTAAACTCACAAATGACCTACTAACTGCAAAAACCAATGGACACTTCTCTATACTCCTACTCCTGGATCTTTCGGCTGCCTTTGATACTGTCGACCACCCCCTCCTCCTCAAAAAACTTTACTCCCTCGGTCTTCGTGACTGTGCTCTTCAGTGGCTCTCGTCCTACCTATCCCATCGCACTTTCAGCGTAACCTACAATTCTACCTCCTCCTCTCCTCTTCCCTTCTCTGTTGGGGTCCCCCAAGGTTCTGTTCTTGGACCCCTCTTATTTTCAATATACACCTCTTCACTGGGTCGGCTGATAGCCTCCCATGGCTTTCAATATCATTTCTACGCTGACGATACCCAAATCTACCTCTCCACCCCCCAACTCACCCCATCAGTTTCCTCACGTATTACTAACTTATTAACAGACATATCTGCCTGGATGTCCCACCACTTTCTTAAACTCAACTTGTCCAAAACTGAACTCATAATATTTCCTCCCCCACGTTCCAGTTCCCCCGACTTCTCTGTCAAGAGCAATGGTACAACCATCCACCCACCCATCCCCACATGTCAGGGTGCTTGGTGTTATCCTGGACTCTGAACTCTCCTTTTGGCCCCACATCCAATCACTTTCTAAGGCTTGCCGCCTTAATCTCTGCAACATCTCTAAAATACGTCCCTTCCTAACCAATGAAACCACAAAGCTCCTGATTCACTCCCTGGTCATCTCTCGTCTCCACTACTGCAACTCCCTCCTCACTGGTCTACCTTTAAATAGACTAGCCCCTCTCCAGTCCATCATGAATGCCGCTGCCAGACTTATCCACCTTACAAACCGCTCAACGTCTGCCACCCCCCTCTACCAATCCCTCCATTGGCTGCCACTCGCCCAACCAATTAAATTTAAAATACTAACAATCAGCTACAAAGCCATCCACAACTCTGCTCCCAGCTACATCACCAAAATACCAACCTAACCGTCCTCTTCGCTCCTCCCAAGACCTCCTGCTCTCCAGCTCCCTCATCACCTCCTCTCATACTCGCCTCCAAGACTTCTCCCGAGCCTCTCTCATCCTCTGGAACTCCCTACCCCAATCGGTCAGAATGTCCCCAAATCTATCCACCTTCAAGCGATCCCTGAAAACTTTTTTCTTCAGGGAAGCCTATCCTGCCACCACCTAATAACTACACTCCTTTTTTCTCAATCAGCTCATCCCCCGCAGTTTACTGCCCTTTTGTATCATTTAACCCTCCCTCCTAGATTGTAAGCTCTAACGAGCAGGGCCCTCTGATTCCTCCTGTATTGAATTGTATTGTAATTGTACTGTCTGCCCTAATATTGTAAAGCGCTGCGCAAACTGTCAGCGCTATATAAATCCTGTATAATAATAATAATAATAATATTGTCCATCTACACATTATCTATGCACATTGTCACCTTTTCGTTGCGGTTATTTTTGCAATATATTTTATGAACTGGACAACAATTATCGCTATAGAAATTTTGATGATTTGATCATTATTCTTAGTTATTTTGGAACAAAAAATCACCTTCAATGTTGGGTGTCTTTCCTACATAGATGTTGCTGTGTTCTGTAAAACTATTAATTTAGTTTATTACATTTTAGAATGGGGTGCCTCAAGATTTGTGCAGAATTTTATAGGGTGCCTTGACTGAAAAAAGGTTGAGAAACACTGTTCTACAGGACAGTAAAATCGAAGATATTTCTGACGCCAGAAGTAAAAAAAAAAACCTTACAGAAGCATATCATTTTCTTGGGTTAGCGAATTAATGTACTAAGTTTATTCTTGATTTTGCAGATGTTAGTGGACTAATGTAACAATTATGACAATTAACTTCCATAGAAGTGGAGTTTCATGAAACAGCATGCAGTTAATAAACTGACAAGATAACTTACTTGGCCCTAGCTTAATTTGATCCAGGCACATTAACTCTAATAACTTTAAATACAATCACTGCAGGTTAAAGTATTATCCTAGTTCAGAAATAACATGCTGGGGATTGTAGGCCTGTATGACATCAGAAAATATATTTATGCGGAGAGGCAATACCTTTAGCTTGAAAAAGAGGCTTTAGCTATTATTTGGGGATGGAAATTATCCTACATATATCTTTATGGACTTTATTTTTTATTTGTAATGAATTACAAGCCATTGGAGGTGATATATTCACCTCACTTTAAACCTTCTGGCAGCATTGAGAGGTTCTCTGTATTCAAAGTTAAATACCAACCTAGACTTAGAATTGCATTATACAATTTCAAGATTATCCCTATGTTCAGCTCCAAATCGCACCAAGACAGAGGAATATGTTTGCTTTATTAATGCTCATTGCATTTGCTCATATCTTGACTTCTATGGGATGTAGGGAAATCTTCAGCAGAGGATTCCAAAATGTCAAAACTATGGAAATGTATGTTCACACTTAATCTGCTTAGTTTTTTTCCAATACCAGTGGGGCAGGTCTAATAAGCCACAATGACAGGAAAATGTAAGTCCATGCTTAAGTCCGTAGATTTTTACTGTATTTAAAAAGCTGAACAAAGAATTTTTTTTAGAAAATATAATCTGAGTATATAATTAAAATAAAGTTGATGTTGTCTACAGCAGCCACTGGAGCTGTATTCATATTGCATCCTTTTTAATCCATATGTATGTTTTAGCAATAAAAGTGAACAAGGTTGCTTCATAAAATTTCCTTAAATAACCTCAGTACATAAGAATTTTGATGGTATATTGTTGCTTCAATATTCAAAGCCACAATAATGGTGGTCTTTTTTCAGCTTTCATCTTTGTAAAATAGCTTTGCAAGGTACATCAATCATGTTTAAGGCAAAGCGGGTTATTGTTTCCCAGTCCTTTGTTGACAGACACTGTCTAATGAAGCAGGTGCACCTGTTAGCAATTAATACAGTATGAAAAAATATCTGTATATCCCATACAATTAAAATGATGAACAGCTACATTTTTGATGAACAGGGGTTCATATCTTCTCACTCCTTACTTATTTTCTAAGAGTTGCCTCTGTATTTATGCATTTACAGATAAAAAAAAAGCTATTGTGTTAATAAAGTGCAGTGAAAAAATGTGCCTTCCCCTATTTTCTAGCTTTCTACATTAAATTCATTTTTTTAGTCTAGGAATGGAGCATAAGAAAGAAAAAGTTCTAGCTTTTTTATGTTATTTACATGCATTTGGACATGATGAAATGAGCAATCTTTATGTTAAAAAATATCTATGATTTCACTATCAGTAAATGCATACACCAACCAAGGCTGCATAAACAAAAGGACAAATGGAGCAGTTATTGTGGGATGTGATAAAATGACTAGGACACAGAGAGAGAATGTTTCTTCACTTCTTGGCTACAGTGCTTAGATTGCAGAACATGCATACCACCAACAGATTAATATATTCTACTGTATATGAAGACTATAGGTAGGTGTCTGTAATAAGGAAAATTGTCTTCAGACTTTCCTTTCCTGGATCTTCCTCATGTCAGCCTACTACTTTGGGTCAACTCTGCCCCCTTGACCCCTCCTGGACAACTCTCTTTAAGTCTATAAAAGGCGGCTGTCTGGCCCTATCTGGTGTTCTGTTAACCCACCTTGCGTAGGGTGGGAGTCCCCGGCTGACATGAGGAGGATCCAGAAAAGGAAAATTACGGTAGGTCTGAAGACAATTTTCCTTATTCCTGGACCTGCTCATGTCAGCCTACTATGGGACGTAGCAAGCAATTACAAAGGTAGGGTAGAACCAAAACATACCAGAACACTATGCAACTGATGCTGAAAATTCCTTTAATGGCCGACAGCTGCTGCGAGAACAACCGAACCAAAGGTCTCTGCCACAGGTAGAGTAACGTTCAGCCTGTAGTGCTGAATGAATGTATTAGGCACTCTCCAGCTTGCTGCCTTGCACACTGCTTCTGCCGAAACCTTGGCATATGATGCCCAGGATGCTGCCATGTCTCTAGTGGAATGTGGTTTATTTTCATGGGAGGGGTAAATCCCAATTCCTTATATGTCAACTGGATAGTCTTGACGATCCAAGATGAGACCACCCTAGGGGGCATAGCCATGCTCTTCTTGGGACCAGTAGGAAAGACGAAGAGCTGATCTTGCTTCCGGAAACCTTTAGACGTTCTAAGTATACTGACAGTGCCAGTACCAGATCCAATCTGGTCCACTCATCTCCCGAATTACCGCTGGGAAATGCAGGAAGCACTGACTCCCAATTCATGTGGAATGCTGTTTCCACCTTTGGAAGGAAGCTTGGGACCGGCCTGAGTACTATCTTGTCTTGAAACACCAAGCAATATGGCTCTCTCGCTGAGAAGGCACATCATTTGGATACCCTCTTGGACGAGGCAATTGCTGTTAGGAAAATTGTTGTCAACTTTAGGTGAAATAAAGAGCATGAAGACACCGGATAAAATGGTGGGGCTAGCAAAGCTCTCAGAACTGAAGGCAGGTCCCACTTTGGAAAGAAGATTTTATCTGTGGTCTGATCTTAATTTCAGCTTTCAAAAAGTGAACCACCAGAGGATCCAATGCACATCTTCTGTTCATCATGGCTGACAGGGTGGACACTTGAACCTTCAATGAATTATACGCCAATCCTTTATCCAGGCCTTCTTGAAGAAATTCCAATACATTGGAAACCGAAGGTGACCTCAGGTCCTAATTTCTTTTTGCTGAGCAGCGCAAAAACGCTTTCCAAATTCTGTGGTAGGTATTATTGGTTATACTCTTGTGAGCTTGCAACAGGGTACTCATCACCTTATCAGACAAGGCTAAGTGCTTTAACCACTTCAGCCCCGAAAGGATTTCCCCCTTTAGGACCAGAGCACCTTTTGCGATTCGGCACTGTATCCCTTTAACTGAAAATTGCACCGTCGTGCGATACTGTACCCAAACGAAATTGACATCCTTTTTTTCCCCACAAACAGAGCTTTCTTTTGGTGGTATTTGATCACCTCTGTGTCATTTGTGATCACCGCTATAAACAAAAAAACAGCGACAATTTTGCCAAAAAAACAATATTTCTTACTTTTTGCTAAAATACATAGCCAAAAAAAAATAAATATAAAAAAACAAATTTATTCATCATTTTTGGTCGATATACATTCTTCCTCAATCGGTGTATATTGATTGGTTTGCGCAAAACTTTCCGCATTTACGAATGATGAGAATTAATTTATGAGTTTTTACTTTTTACATTTTTTTACTAGTAATGGAGGCAATCTGCAATTTTTAGCAGGACTGCGACATTGTGGCGGACATGTTGGACAATTCTGACTTTTTTTTGGGACCATTGGCATTTATACAGCGATCAGTGCTATGAAAATGCACTGATTACTGTATAAATGTCACTGGCAGGGAAAGGGTTAACACTAAGGGGAGCTCTAGCGGTTAACTGTGTTCCCTGGTATGTGTTACTAACTGTGTGGGGGCTGGGCTGAGTGGGGGAGGAGAGTGATCGTGGCCTACGATCACATTCCTTCCCCCCTGTCAGAACGGAGATCCATTGTTTACATACACGGACCTCTGTTCTGTCACTGTGGGGGAGCGATCGCAGGTAGCTGGCGGACATGGACCCGCTCCCTGGCTCCCCATAACACAGTGAGTGCGTAAGTGTGCCTCTGGCAGTGCATGCATGCTCATAATCAGCAATCCCGCAGCCGCCATCAGGTGATGACGGTTTGCAATATTGAGCAAAGTTGCCGCCGTCAAGCCACGGTGTGCGGTTGGCAACTGGTTATGTATCTGCTCTCAGCCTCCACACCATCAACCTCAACCTGGCCAAGTTCAGGTGAAACTGCCCATTCTGCAGCAGTAAATCCTAATGAGGAGGTAAAGGAATTGGCTGGCACATCTTCATCTTCCACGCTAGGGGAAACCACAGCCTCCTGGGTCAAAAGGGCAATATTGCTATAGCTGACACATTCTCTTGTCGAATCTTCAATAAAATCTTGAGAACTATTAGAAGAGGAGGAAATACATAAACTAGAGGAAAGAGCCATGGGATTGAAAGAGCATCCTGGCTTAGGGCTTGCGGTTGCCAAGTTCAGGAGAAGATCTGGAAGATTTTCTCCAAATATCTGGGATTCAGACTCCACTTGTTTGGATCTAGGAACGTATGACTCAGTCGATCTGCCACTGCATTCTGTGGCCCTGGTAGGTAAGCTGCCGTCAGGGAGTAAAGATTCTGTTCCACCCAGGCAAAGATTTGGCATGCCAGTCTGAGAAGCGGGAGACTCCTGGTGCCACCCTGCCGGGCTATGAACGCCACTGTAATCTTGTTGTCCGAAAGGACTTTTACTGCCTTGTTCTGCAATATCGGCTGGAAGGCTGTTAGAGCGCGCCAAACGGCCTCCAACTCCAACAGGTTTGAATGGCAACTCAGCGATGCCTTCCATTTGCCCTGTACCCATTGGCCCAGGCAATGAGCTCCCCAGCTCCTCAGGCCGGCATCCGTGGTTAGCACTATTGGTTCTGGCGGCTTGAGAGGTACACCTTGGGATAGATTAAAAGTCTTCCTCCACCAAGCTAAAGACTGGCTGATCAGAGCTGGAACATAGATCTTCTGAGTTAGCGAGTGGCGATCCCATTGATGTAGGAAATTGTATTGGAACCTCCTCCTCCGCCATCTGGCCCAGGGTACCACTGGGATTGTCGAGGACAGCAGGCCCAGGTATTGCATACACTCCCTCGCACTCAGAGATGACTTGGACATGATTTTCGCTGTCTTGGCCTGAATCTCCAAGATCTTCATGCGTGGGAGTCTAATTGAACCCCCAGATACTCCAAGATCTGAACTGGATGCATCTGGCTCTTGTGATGATTGACTAACCAGCCGAAGCGTTCGAGCATATTACAAGTTATCTGCACATGCTGTTGTAAAAGAGATTCCGATGGGGCCAATAGCAGGAGGTCATCCAAGTAAAAATTTGAATGCCAAAGCTTGGAAAACCTCCTTGGAGCCATACAGAGCCCGAAAGGCAGGCACCGGAATTGAAAGTGGAATCCCTCTAATGCGAAGCATAGGAAGCGATGGTGTGAAGACCTTATAGGTACATGTAGATAGGCGTCTAGGTCTATTGACGCTAGCCAATCTCCTTCTTTCACTACTGACATTATGGGTTGCGTGGACTCCATTCTGAATGGGGAAGCTTTCATAAATTGGTTCAGAGCTTTCAAATCCAGGACCAGCCTGAATCCTCCCGAGGCCTTCGGCACTAAGAATATAGCATAAACTCCTTCTCCCTTCTTGTGCTCTGGTACTGGAAGAATTGCTCAAGATGCTAACAATTCTCTTGAAGGGATGAAAGGACTGCCACAACCTTCTCCTCTCTTGTGGAAGAAGACCCGACTTACCCCCTGAAACTTGCTGAATTGATGACTCCAATGTCTTGCCAAACAATAGTTTCTCTTCAAAGGGATGCAAGCAAAGGCTATGCTTTGAAGCATTATCTGCTGACCAGAGCTTCAGCCAGAGGGCTCTGCAAGCTGTCATGGAATGGGCCATCAACATCGTCGTCACTCTGATTTGGTCTATGGGTGCCTCCGCTAAAAAATCCACTGCGGCCTTGATAGACTGCAAAGGGGGGGGGCCCCATCTCCCGTCAACTCTCCCGAAGCATTGGCTTCTAATTCTGCAACCCATACTCTTAAGGCTGCCGCTACAGACGTCAGAGCTACCGCCAGCCTGCAGGCCGCTCCAGCCACAGGATAAATTCTCTTAAGGTCCGTGTCTATCCTACGATCCATAGGATCCTTAAAGGACACGGAATCCTTCATGGGCAAGGTTATATGTCGAGCCAATCTCTGTAAAGAGGTGTTTACTTTAGGAATAGAATCCCAGAGGTCAGCATCTTTGGCACATTATGGGTACAGCTTTGCAACCCTGTTGTGGACATGTAGTCTTTTATCAGGTTTTGCCCATTCATCCTCTATAACCTCTTGAATTTCAAAGATTAATGGAAAAGAGGGAGCTGACTTTTTAAGCTCAGGATAATATTGCCTCTGCTTTCTAGGATGAGAAGCTTCATCCTTCCATTTCATCGCCATTTTCACCCATTCTACTAAGGAAAGGATTTAATGCGTGTGTGTGTCCAGTCTGAACCCTGTGAGTATTCCCTTGAGCTATAGCAAGCTGCAATGTCAGGTTCTGAGTCCGAACCTGACAACTGCCTAGACTGGGATCTCCTAGTCACGTTTTTCAATCCCTCCTTTACCCCCGTCTTAATCTAATGATTGACTTGCCATGCATCAGCTGCATTATCTTGAGTGACTTCTTTCAGGCACGAGGCACCCACCAACTTCCCTGGCAATGCGACTACCGCACATGCCCAGCAGGCCTTATCCTCTTCTCGGATGGAGGAGGCACCCCGGATGATGAGGAAGATCTGCGCCTGTGTTTGCGTGTATGCTTGCGCTTACTAGTCGCCTTTTGATGTTGCGTCAAAACTTGACCCGGATTTAAGCCACTGCCATGAGGTACAGGTGAGGGAGATCTGGAGTGTCGCCTTGAAGTGTAATCAACCCCGCTGCCGACTACGCGTGTGACCTGACCTATCGCGCTTAGAGCGGTTCTTCTTTTGCGGGTCATGTGGCTGTTTGGACTTCCCTTGCGGGCGTTTATCCTGTATCTGGGTCTTCTCTCTGCATGGAGACAGAAGATTGCTCTCTTTTAGGCCAGTTTCACACATGCGGACCATTCATCAGTTCATCAGTTCCGTCACATCAAAACGGATGAAGTATTCATCCGTTTTTCATCCTTTTTTTCATCCGTTTTTCATCTGTGGTCATCAGTTTTTCATCAGTTTTTTTTACATCCACTATCAATGCAAAAACGGATGAAAAACTGACCATTCGTCCGTTTACATCCATTTTTCGTCCGATCCGTTTTTTTGACGGATGAAAAAAGGACTTTCATCCGTTCAAAAAAACGGATGTTGATGGAAGCGGATGAAAACGGATGCAAATGAATGATCATCCGTTGTCATCCATTTTTCCATAGAGTTGCATTGATATCCGTTTTTCATCCGTCAACGGATGGATGAAAATTGGACAAACGGTCCGTATGTGTGAAAGGGGTCTAAAATAAAAAAAAAAAAGTCAGGATACCTTTCCATGCTTTCTTCAGTGCTTAGAGGCAGGCAGGCGGACCGGAGAGACCTGGAACAAACCAGATTGTTAGTGAGCTGCAGCAGAGAGGACAGTGTATTAGATCTGTACACACTCCAGACTTACCCCCAGAGCAGTGTGACAGCGTGGACCTGGAGCAGCCAAGATTGTAGGAGGAAGCCAGGGCATAACACATACATACCATTACATTACATTACATACCATTGCCCAGCAACCAACCGACAATCCTGCCTAAGCTCCGCCCCTCCTCTGACGCCACGTGATGTCATTCCTGGAACTGGCCGCATCTAGCTACAGCATAGCATGGAGCTTCGCTGTTTGCCTTGTGGAACTACAAAGCCCAGACTGCCCGCTCATGTGTCGAAAACACCACCAAAGCCGACCCAGTAGTGTTTAACTGCTATACCAAGGCCTTGTACCACAGCAGCAGTAATTTATACTTCCCATAAAGTCCTAGCACCAAGGGTACCGCACCAAGGGAGATTTACAGCCCATCTGGTAAGCTCCTACCTTCTTTGCCATTCCTGCTTCTTTTTTCAGAGCGTCTAGAGCGAGGATGAAAAAAGAACACCAGATAGGGCCAGACAGCTTCCTTTATAGACTTGAGAAGGGTTGTCCAGGAAGGATCAAAGTTGACCCATAGTAGTAGGCTGACATGAGGAGGTCCAGTAAAAATATATGTGTGTGTGTGTGTGTTTATTACTAGGGATATACTATTTTTATTGACACATATTTATACAAACTATTTTATAGTAACAAGCCAGACACCCTTCTGGCACAACAGCTTTGCAACTTTGACAAAACCCTCAAGCCCATTCACCTGAGGTTATCAAGGAATTGCTACATTGCTAACAGCAAGCCTGTTAAAGTACTCCAAGAGTTTAAAAAACAACTCTATAAGTTGTATACAGCTGATTGCCGCTTCTTGCAGGTGCATGCTGATCAGTTTTTCTCTGAATTGGCTCTACCTAAGTATGAAGAGAGACCTACTGGATTGGCCTATATCTGTTGGAAGGAAGGTTTGCAGGCTATCAAAACACTTAAATCTAACAAGCACCCTTACTCAGATTGCCTTCCAGTGGCCTATTATAAGAAGTTTGTGGACTTGCTGGTCCCTCTCTTCACTAAAGCAGATAAAGGTGCAACTCAAAAAATTTGAATATCATCAAAAAGTTAATTTATTTCAGTAATTCAAAAAAGTGAAACTCATATATTTTATATAGATGTGTTACACACAGAGTGATATATTTTAAGCATTTGATTTTTTTAATTTTAATGTTTATGGTTTACAGCTAGTGAAAACCCAAAATTCAGTATCTCAGAAAATTAGAATGTTACACAAGACCAATAAAAAAGATTTTTTAATACAGAAATGTTGGCATACTGAAAAGTAAGTATGTACAGTATAGTATGCACTATACCAATCCTTGGTCGGGGCTCCTTTGCATTGCATTACTGCATCAATGCGGTGTGGCATGGAGGCAATCAGCCTGTGGCACTGCTGAGGTGTTATGGAAGCCCAGGTTGCTTTGTTAGTGGCCTTCAGCTCATCTACATTGTTGGGTCTGGCGTCTCTCATCTTCCTTTTGACAATTCCCCACAGATTCTCTATGGGGTTTAGGTCAGGTAAGTTTGCTGGCCAATCAAGCACAGTGATACCATGATCATTAAACCAGGTAGTGGTACTTTTGGCAGTGTGGGCAGGTGCCAAGCCCTCCTGGAAAATGAAAGCATCTCCATAAAGTGGGTCAGGAGAGGGAAGTATGATATGCTCTAGAATTTCATGGTGGAGGGCTACGCTGGCTTTGGACTTGATAAAACACAGTGGACCAACACCAGCAGATGACATGGTTCCCCAAATCATCACGGACTGTGGAAAATTTTACATTTCATTTGTAAATCAAAGTCCCAGAGTCTGGAGAAAGAGTGGAGAGGCACACAATCCAAGTTGCATGAGGTCCAGTGTAAAGTTTCCACAGTCAGTTATGTCCCCTCTCATATCCACCCCTAACATATTAAAGGTTTTGTACAATCTTGTGTTATTCTCTGGCTCGGAAGTCAGTCAAACTAAATTGAAGGTGCTTGATCTCTCTCTCACTCCTTAGAACCTCTCCTATCTGAAGACCTCCTTCTCTTTTATGTTTATGCCCCACAGCTTGCTCTATTTAGGTATCAACCTTACTAAACCATGCAAAACCCTCTTTCAGGCCTATTACCCTCCTATGATCGAAAGTTAATGTCACTCCTATCTCAGTGGTCCCCCTTACTTATCTCTTGGCTTGGAAGAGTAGCCACAGTCAAGGTGGCATTGTTAATAAAAACAAGAGGATATCTGCGCTACCAAAATAGAAACAAAACAAAAACAATAATATATGATGTGCAGCAGCCTACTTCGAGGGATGCAGATAGTAGTCCCCGACACAATCACAGTATATAAAATAGTGGCGCTTTAACATATGAAAAACCTGTTGGTTAATGGTACATGTTACTGAATCTATTAGTGATAGTTTGATTCAATAATGTAGCTAGCTTGATTGATAGTGATTATCTAAGTCATTGTACATGGTAATTGGTTGTCCAAAAAGTATACAATTTCGCGGTGATAAAATATATGACACTAACACAGCCCCTGATGATAGACGTAGGGAGCTTCATCCGACGACGTGTAGTATATAATAACAAAAACAAAACAAAGATAAAACCATCGCGTCTATAGGAGAACAAAAATAATTGTTACGGTGGAACTGACACCGATGAGAAGGTTCGGTTCTCTATTCATTCCCCCTGGTGACTCTATCCTCACTGTAATTGAAAGCTAGTATCCTCCCATTATCCGGACTTTCTCCCAAAACGTACCAAATCATTCCAACTATGGATTTATCTCGTTCGACACCCCGTATTTGTATTTTCTCTTCCTCCAGAAGTCTATCCTCTCCAAGATTCCTCACTCTCTCTCTAGTTCGTGGAAGTTAAATCAAACTGACTGAAGGCTCGGTCTCTTATTGTGTTCTAACATGTTTTGGAAATTATACAATCCCCACCTATACTCTCCCCTGTATTGACTGACACCTTTGAAATGTG
>BLSH010453387.1:22278-33057 GCA_018402905.1 Glandirana rugosa
TCGACGTCCCGTCGGTTATTTGTTCGCAAAGTGACCAAACGGGAATCTTCGGTAGTGTCGGTACGGATGATTACCGTACCGACACTAACCGGTCACGTAGTACACTGGGTCGGAGACATATTCGACCTCAGTGCATCACGACGAGTAGGCAATGATTTTAGAACAATAATCTGTCCCTTACAGCAACAGCAGGAACCTGGCCCTATAGGAGTAGGCGATGATTTTAGAACAATAATCTGTCCCTTACAGCAACAGCAGCAACCTGACCCTATAGAACTAGGAGATGATTTTAGAACAATAATCTGTCCCTCAAAGCAGTAGACTCTACCTAGTCCAGAATCAGATCATTCTGTAATGCAGGATGAGATCTGCAATCTGTCCCTCAAAGCAGTAGTAGTAATCTCTACCTAGTCCAGAATCAGATCGTTCTGTAATGCAGGATGAGATGTTATTAATATCTGCAATCTCTCCCTAGACTAGCCTGAGAGCATGTGACATGCAGCACTACGTGACTCCAGCTTATACAGAGGCTGGGTCACATGATGCACTGGCCAATCACAGCCATGCCATTAGTAGGCATGGCTGTGATGGCTTCTAAGGGCAAACCAGTGAAACGCTTGTTTATTGGCTGCCCTGCAGCTATTCAACATGCGTGATCAAATACCCGAACCCAAACTTTTTTTCAAATGTAAGGGTTCGGGTCTGGGTCATGGACACCCCAAAGTTTGGTACGGACCCGAACTTTACAGTTCGGGTTCGTTCAACTCTACTCTCCTTTCCATTCTTTCCTCCAGACTGTATATATTTAGTTCCTGACGTTTCTCTCGATATGTTTTATTCCACAGACCTTTCATCTTTTTGTAAGTGAGGTCTCCAGAACTGGACACAGTATTTTAACCACTTCCTTACTGGGCACTTAAACCCCACTCCTGCCCAGACCAATTTTCGGCTTTCAGCGATGTCGCATTTTGAATGACAATTGTGCGGTCGTGCAATGTTGTACCCAAACAAAATTTGCATCCTTTTTTCCCCACAAATAGAGCTTTCTTTTTGTGGTATTTGATCACCTTTGTGTCATTTCTAAAAGAGTGACAATTTTGCAGAAAAGAACAATTTGTCTTACTTTTTGCTATAATACAAATCCAAAAAAAAAAAAATATTCATCGGGTTTTGGCCGATATATATTCTACATATTTTTGGTAAAAAAAATCGCAATCAGCGTATATTGATTGGTTTGCGCAAAAGTTATCGCGTCTACAAACTATGGGAATTGATTTATGCTGTTTTTATTATTTTTATTTTTTTTACTAGTAATGGCGGCGATCTGCGATTTTTAATCGGTACTGCGATATTGCAGCAGTCATGTCGGACATTTTTTACACTTTTTTGGGACCAAAGACATTCAGCGATCAGAAATTTAAATGTCCACTGAATACTGTATAAATGTCATTGGCAGTGAAGGGGTTAACACAAAGGGGGCAGTGAAGGGGTTAACAGTGTTCCCTGGGTGTGTTCTAACTGTGGGGGGGGGGGTCGGGCTGGCTGGGACATAACAGATCTAACTGATCCCAGTGACAGGGATCAGTAGATCTGTCGTGTCCCCTGTAACATAACGGAGAACCGCCGTGTTTACATTGGCGGTTCCCCGTTCTGCAGCTCTGTCAGGTGATCGCGGGTCTCGAGCGGACATCGAGTCCGCCTGACCCGCGGGCACGGCTGCGCGCCACCGCCGCCAGGGGCGCACACAGGGGACGACGTCCATGGATGTCGTCCCGGCAATTCAGATACAGTGAAGGGGTTAACAGTGTTCCCTGGGTGTGTGTTCTAACTGTGGGGGGGCGGGCTGGCCGGGACATAACAGATCTAACTGATCACAGTGACAGGGATCAGTAGATCTGTCATGTCCCCTGTAACATAACGGAGAACCGCCGTGTTTACATTTGCGGTTCCCCGTTCTGCAGCTCTGTCAGGTGATTGCGGGTCTCGAGCGGACATCGAGTCCGCCCGACCCGCGGGCACGGCCACGCGCCACCGCCGCCAGGGGCGCACACAGGGGACGACGTCCATGAGCGTCCTCCTGGCAATTCAGATCCACGCTGGAGCCGTACTTCGGCAATAGTGCGGATCTGGAGGGATTAAATGAGGTCTCACTAAAGATCTATATAGGGGAATCAGAACTTCCTTACTCCTACTGGTGATCCCTCTAGTGATGCATTCTACAATTCTATGCATTTTTCCCACTGACTGATCACACTGTTTTTCTCATTTTGCAATCATCTGAAATAAATACCACTAAATATTTACTTCTGTAGTGCTGGCTAACACTGTACCCCCAATGTCCCAATACTGTACTCTCTCGATAGATTATTTTTCCCTAGGTGCATTATTTTACATTTAGAAACATTGAACTGCAATTTCTACTGCTTTGACCAATGCCAAATCATGTTCCATGTGTAGAGGTACCCTCGTAGGGGCTGCTGAATGTTGTGATTCACCCGTCACCCTGCACAGCCTGGCATTCATCTCTCAAACTCTCCGAGACATAGAACAGTCCATGTACTTTGCTTTTTTTGTTTTATTGAGGGGATTGAACTTGGATGGGGTAAGGAAAATATTGGATGCCCAGGAAAATTGTAGCTCTTATTTAGGACAACTATATGAATCTCCAGTATATACACTCCAGTCTCCACTCCAGCACAACTCTTTGCTGCAGACTTTTACTCCTCTGCTCCTCCAGCACTTCACTTGCTTCCGTTCCCTGGATCAGCTAGCACCACGTGGTCAGGCCTGACACTGACTCAGCCAGGCCTTAGTGAGTTGCCCTTTACAGGCAGGGACCGTGGGCCCCTATAGTGTAGAGACATTTCTGGTGCTAACTGTCCTAAATGCGGCTACTGGTCCCAGTCAGTCCTCTTCAGGCCCTGCCAGCCCTACTGGCTGCAGCTGCCTAACTCCACTGCCCCCGATACCACAGTCCTCTCCTCTGGTTCTGCACCCATCTCTGACTGTACTCATCCAGTCCTCTCAGGCATGCCTCCCCAGTCCTCCCGACTGTGCACATCACTCACCAGCCCTCCAGGCTGCAACTGATGGTTCCTCTCCTTGGAGACTGCCCGGCAATGCTCTCTCCCGCTGCCCTCTCTTGCTCCACTTGTGCCTCTTGTCCAGGACACCTCCATGTTTTCTTGGAGGGCCATGTCTGCACCCGAGCCCAGGCCCAAGGTCGTCCCTAGACTGGGAAGCTCCCTCAAAGGCCCAACACCCTCAACACTTCATCTCCATCTCTTCCACCCGACAACTCCTCTCCAGCTGGGCTGACCCTGGGAAATTTAGTAGGCCTGCCCCCCGCCAATCCAGATTGGGGGTTGGTCAGGGCTCCCCAAAACATCCCCAGGTAGTTCCACCTCCCCTCTCCTCCTCTCTTTCCAGAACCTTCCATAAAACTCTAAAAAGAAGAGGGAGATCTCAGGGAGACTGCCTGTGAGTCACCAGCTCTACACTGAGCCACTCCCAGCCCAGAATGAAAACAAGTAGGCATAGCCACTAGCTAGGCCTGCTTAAATTTTCATACTCTAATAAAAATCCTCACTCTAGCACCTACACTCCTAGAGGGTGCTACACTTATTACAGACAGCTCCAAGGATATCAACCATATTACACACCTTTGTATCATCAGCAAATAGACATACCTTGCCCAACAAACCTTTGGTTATATATTTACAAATAGTCTAAATAGAATAGGACCTAGTACAGAGCCTTGTGGTACACCACTAGTGACTGCTCTCTGTTCTGAGTGAACCCCATTTACAACCACACTCTGGGATCTATCCTTTATCCAACTGCATATCCACTGAACCACCCAAGGGTTAAGCCCAAGCTTGTAAAACTTTTGTATTAGATCATTATGTGAAACTGTATCAAATACCTGTATCATGCTGCTTTGGGTTCAGCAAGTTGTGCATTTTTAAGTGATCAATGATCCTTCTTTTCAAGAGTGATTCCATTAACTTGACTAAAACTGGTGTTAAACTCAAGGGCCTGTAATTGTCAACTTCTACCTTGCCGCCCTTCTTGTGGATAGTTACTGTATAATATTAGCTGCCCACCAGTGAAACTTCTCCGGTTAGAAGAGATTGATTAAAAAGATCAGTTATGGTCCAACAACTATACGTATGTAATTTCTTATTCACACAAATTACAAGTAAATCCTCTGTAAACGAAGTGCCAAATATCTAGGGGGCATAATTGCAGACCAATGGGAAATGAAGAATCCACACTGCATCCACTACCAGGTAGATTAACTATGTTTCAATTTTCTGCCTTTGAATAATAAAATACTGGCTACATTTCAGAGAATTCCTGAAATTTCATGTGAGCAGGTCATGATGGGCCTCAGAATATGTATTTTCCCAGCTTGAAGTTTGCTCATTTTAAGTAGTTGAAATGTATTGGGCAAAGCTGACCCAAATCACATCCAATTGTATTCAAACAACTATTCCTAATTACTCCTTTATTCAGGCTAATTAAAGTTAGTTTGCAGTCACTTTCTCACTATAACTACAGACATCATAATTATCTACATCAACAAAAGGCATAACATGTAAAATCACATTTTATTCTCCTTGAGGCACCAGTCATATACTTATAAAAATGACAAAAAGGCCCCATTCAATTAAATTTTAAAATGCTGCAAAAATGAAGGAACATGTAGGAGGTGGAAGGATTTTTACAAATACCAATATAAGGAATTATATATATACTGCTAACAGCATTCTCTGTTTTCCTATGCAATAAATTAAAGCAGCATGAAAAAATTATTCTTCCTAAAAAAATTAAAAGATGGGATGGAAGCCTACTCAGGAGATGTTTGCCATAAGCCCATCTGTATCTTAAAATAATACTGTTATTTACCATATCTTCCAAGGACCACAGCTAAAAGTTGTACCTGAAGTTGAAAATAAATCTATATTCTATCAATGGAAGTATTTGGAACTATGCTTGTTCTACCAAACACCATGGGGACTGCTTTTCCCTGGATCCACTGGAAGACAGGGTGCGGGTGCTGGCATGTCCGTGTACTGCTCCAGAAGGTTAACTCATATGGATAGGATCACTGCTCTCTTGATTAGCCTGTGCAGACAGAAAATAAGAGGCAACCTCAGCCTACATGTCTCCCCTAAAACCACGCTCCCCGGTTTTGCCCCATCCACTGGGGGCTTAGTAATAGGGTGGAGCCTGAAGCAGCATGAGAGGTTATATAAACCACAGCATAAGCCATGGGACTTACACATTATAACTGGGGTATACCGCCAACATAATACCCAAGGTACTCATCAGCTCACTAAAACCATTTAAGTGGGGCTCAGTGGTAAACAACATGAATACAAAAAGGAACTAAACAGAGGGTGAAGTTCAAAGTACCACTTAACAAGGAGCCTCAGGGATATAGTACCATCAATTAACTACACATATCAAAAAGTTTAGAAAAATTGGGACAAATATTTATTCAAAAATAGTATCTTACCTACAAAATACAAAACACAGACACCTCAACCATAACACCATAAAAAATACAACATTGTCCTAAAAAGTGAAGCGTCTAGATGCCTACCACATACACCACATCCGCACTCAGCCCCCTGGACTGATCAAAATGCAATGCGGCACTGAACAATGCATTGCAAGCCCTGATTAGTTGAAGCAGTGAAAGCTTCAGCCAATCAGGCACAGAGCACTGTCAGAGTCATGATTGGACACTGTCATCGTGACTTTATCCAATCATAGCTCATTCCCGCCCCACAGTATAAAAGTATTCTTTCAATGACAGCCATTTTCAGTGTGATTTCGGCTGGAGAGAGATAGAACAGTGCTATTAGTTAGTTAGTGTGCTATACTGTGCTATTGTGCTTCAATTGTCAGTGTAGAATATTAGTTTAGTGTCAGTCTAGAGATAGTGTGAGTGTAGTGAGGAGGACCATCATTCAGCTTTGCATTGTGTGCAGCTAGAGTAGGGACAGCTCAGATAGTTTCAGTGTAGTGTAGTGAGACCATGCCATTCATACATACATTAGTGTATATGTTGAGTAGGGACAGCTCAGATAGTTTCAGTGTAGTGTAGTGAGACTGTGTCACTAATCTTTACATAGCTAGAGTAGGGACAGTTCAGATAGTATCAGTGTAGTGACAGTTGAACACTGAATATTTGATTGCATTACTACAAGTTTAACACCATTTACTTCTGTGTGAGTTACTGCCAGTTTAACGCCATTTACTTCTGTGTGCGTTACTGCTAGTTTAACGCCATATAGTTCTGTGCTTCACTGTACGTTTGATGCATTATATTGCAGTATATTATAGTGTATCCCTGGAGTGTATCTGTGTAGTTTGAGTACTCAAATTAAAGTGCACCAAACATCACTTTACATTGATTAAAGTGCATGTACATACATATTTCCACTTCTTCTTTACATTTGTTAATAAGCACCGCCCCCTCCCTCCCAATAATGTCTGGGAGGACAACAAGGAGAGGCAGATGTTCCCTTGACACTGTAAGGGGGTTAGCAACAAATGTGTCCACAGGCAAAGGTGGACGTGGTGGTCAGTCCTCAGGCAGGGCATCATTTCGTCTATTTAGTGAGTTTGCCCATGCTATCCAGCCACAGCATGCAGAGGAGGTGGTGGACTGGCTTCCTAAACCTTCCTCATCCTCCTCATCCTCTGTCATGCAAGCAGAGACAAGTGTGCAGTCCCCTGCAGTTGCCAGAGTGGATAAACCTGCCTCCTTGTCCACATCTATTCCTGCCATAGCCCCAACATCAGCCATGGAGGAGTCAGCTGAGTTATTCGACCACAGCATCAGCCACTTGCACCTTGATGATGCCCAGCCATTACTGGATTCAGATGTTGGTTCTGAGGTTGAGGATGACAGGAACATGAGCCTAGAGAGGGGAGAACACTGGTAGACAAATTGGCATTCATGTTCCCCCAGCCGCAGATTATTGCCAAGTTGTCTCAAGTGATAATGATGATCGTGAAGATGGAGGAGATGGAGATGATGATGATGATGAGGTCACTGATGCGACTTGGGTACCAGATAGAGCAGAGGAGGAAACTGAAGATGAGGCGGCACAACCCCAAGGAGGCCGACATCAAGAAAGAGTAGAGAGCAGCCACCCTATTCCATCACATTCTGCAGCTGTTATCTCCCGGCCCACTTCCCAAAGCTCAGCTGTCTGGGCCTTTTTCAGCACATCTGCAGCAGATTTTACAAGGTCAATTCTTGCTTTCATCAAGAGTACCTCTATAGGGTTACGATGGGAAGGTGCCACCGACACCCAAAGACCAATTTTTCTGCACCTGTTAGACAGGTGCATATCATTGCAATGTTTTTTACAGAAAGGCCAATTATTGCCTTCATGAAGAGCACCTCTATAGGGTTATGGTGTGAAGGCACCACTGACACCCAAAGCCCAATTTTTCCACACCCGTTACTTCTATCCAAAGTCAAAGTGACACCAGAATTTACCCAAAAAATCTCTAATCTTGTTCCCAGTGCACTACATTGTGGCCTCATCATACACACTAAAGGCAGCTTGCAGGGAAATTGTAATTTTTTTGGCTTTATAAATGCAATTATTGCTGCAGCAAATTCTAGACATGGTTTAGATCTGCTACTTTACAGGTAGAATAAGGGGACCCCCAGGCACTATATTGGAAGGAATTTTTCATTTTCATGCTTTCACTTTAAAAATAAAAATCTCTGCTCATTTAAAAATGACATTTTTCACAAACTTTTTTTCATTGATACATGTCCCCCAGGGCAGGACCTGGACCCCCATAACCGTTGTATGCCCAATTACTTGCATATAAGCCTTCAAAATGGGCACTTTTCGCGTCTCATTGACTTTAATGGAATTCGTTAATCGGGTCCGAACTTTCGCAGTGTTCGAAAGTTCTGGTGCGACCCGAACAGGGGTCCGTTTGGCCCATCCCTACTTACCAGGTCAAAAAATTAGCCAATGTCTTTATTCTTAGAAAGGAGCAGCATTTTCTTAGACCTCATTTTTAAATCGACCTGTCTCAGCATAATTGTCTCCTCTCCCTCTGAACTTTCAGTATCAGAGGAGCCTTGATCGAGGAGAAATAAAAGGTCATCAAGAGCCCTCTGATCCTCCTCATGCATAACTTCTTTAGCCATCTGACTATTCACCCTTTGTTCATGTAAATAGCGCAACAGATGTATAGTACTTTAATTCATTTTTCCCTTATTTCCACATATTTTGTTAGAATTTGATGTGAGATGGCACTGCTCCTTTAAAAGAAGAAGTAGGCTGGGTTATTAAAATGTATTTATATATGTCCCAACCAGGGGGCGCTCGCGTTCTAACGAAGCTGGGCAGTCCCAGCACATCTCATGCGTGTGTCTGATGCCTGCCCAACGCTCCTGGTGTACTCATGGCGGCTTGAACTTTATGGTGCTTACGCATCTGCCCGACCTGAGGGGGTGTATATCCCATGGTGATTCTGCAGCCCTGCACGCCATGCATAGCCCCACTAGGTAGTTTGCTTGTTGATTGGAATTCAACCAGCCACCGGAGCTGTACTATCTGCACGAGATACTGCATATGGTTTAAAGACCAACGGGTGCTGTCAGAAATGGTCACCAGTAACATCCTCAGCGGACACTGTTGTAGATGGATTCCCTCGGAAGTGGATCACATATGGACATGTAATTATATCTGCACTGCTATATATGTGCTGTTATCTTGTGCTTAATGGATTGACTTTTATTCACAGAAGCACGGATCTGTATCCTACCCTTGGATGTTGAGCTACATGTCCTTCCAATGATCTGTGATTAAGCACTTGCACTTGCATTTCCTCCTGCAGATTATTGCACTTTAGTCCCACATGGCGGGGTCTGTGTGAAACTATGAACTGTTTGATTGCACTTTCTCCTGCAGATTATTGCTTTATATTCCCGCATGGTGGGCTCGCTGGTCAGGTGAACTATTATTGGGAATCCTGCATATTCTTTGTGTACCGCCAAGTTCACTTGCTCTCATCTCATTGACCCCAGTCGCCAGTCATTACCTGGAAACTTTTAGGGACTAATCTATGTCCAATATCTGGTCCCTATTTAAATGGATACCGAACTTTGTGTGATTATACACTTACAGTCAATTTACTAATGCAATCCATTGAGTCCTTTAAATTATTCAGTTGTGGGCATTTTACTATGCCCCTGTGCTCCCGTGTTATTTATCAGTATACTGTGATGGCAGTGTGATGAGTGTGGATATGATGTGTGGCAGACGTCTAGACGCTTCACTTTTTAAGACAATGTTGTCTTTTTTATGATGTTTTTATTATTCAATAAATATTTGTCCCAATTTTTTCTAAACTTTTTGATAAGTGTAGTTAATTGATGGTACTATATCCCTGAGGCTCCTTGTTAAGTGATACTTTGAACTTCACCCTCTGTTTAGTTCCTATTTGTATGAGAGGTTTTATGCCTCATCAGCTACAAGGAAAACACTGGTGAGTGAATAAAGTGGGTGATGTGAAGAAACAGCTGAATTAATTCATTAATTGTAATTAAACCTATTGCAATGTCTGTGAGCGAAACTGAAGGTGTGAAAACTGAAATTGATTGAAACTTAAGAAATGCAATAAATGAAAAAAAAAATAAAAAACAAAATATAAAAAAATATAAAACATGGCAATGCCACAAAAGGAAAAGAAAGAAATAGAAAAAAGTGAATAGGGGATAGAAAAAAGTGAAAAGTAAAAAAAAAAGAAATAAAGAAATTAAAAAAATAAAGATAGCAAAATGTGAAAGAGATAAAAATATGTGAACATTTTAAATAAGTACTGTAAATAGGAAAAAAAAAATATGAAAAAAATAAGAAATAAAGTAAAATAAAATAAAAATGATGTAAGTATAAGTAAAAAAGTAGGAAAATGTAAGGAAAAGCTATTGAAGAAATACTATATATGTGAAAATATGTGAATGTGTGTGTGTAACACATTAAGCAGTTTAAGACACAATAAAAAAGGGGGAAAAAAGAAAGAACAAAGGGAAGAAGGGGAAGGAAAGAAGGTTGGGGAGGAAAGGGAAAGAAAGGAAGGAAGAAAGGAGGGAAGGGGGAGTTGGAAATAACTGGCTGCATTAGTATCCTTATTGGTGTTAATACTGGAAATATGGAACTACTGGAAAGTACACCACTGGGTAGACCTAGAAGTACATTCCTTATATTGGATAAGTAGTGTGTGAATGGACAATTGAAAGGCTGGGCTAAGATCACCTTAACGATATTGAGAAAAATGTTTTTCCTGACAGACTCCATGGCAGCCTACGTGTGGGTTAACCCCGCCTCCTCTCCAAGGCTATAGGACCCCTAATCCCATAAATGTGAGCTCCCGGCTAGCTCCCGTGTTCTCGATCGGCCCTCGAGTGTAAATACCCTAATCCCCAGGATATCGGAACCTCTCCTCCGCCCCAATTGGGTGTGCATCCGACGGTACCTCAGACAGTCCTTTTTGTAAAAAGAGTTATAGCAATTCCACTAGAATCGGGTCGGAAAGTTAACAGGTAAGTGTGTGATGAATAGGTTATATTCCTTACATGAAGATCCAGATGGGTCACCACATGAAAGGTCATCAAGGTATAAAGGTCATAATTGTGGTTATTCCTATGATTACGTCGGTCAATAAAGGTTGAGGGGGAAGGGAGGAAAGAAGGAAGGAAAGAAAGGGAAAGGAGGGGTTGGAAGAAAG
>BLSH010453387.1:37153-89462 GCA_018402905.1 Glandirana rugosa
ATGGCATTAAAAGGAAAGGACTACCTGAGGTACCGTCGGATGCACACCCAATTGGGGCGGAGGAGAGGTTCCGATATCCTGGGGATTAGGGTATTTACACTCGAGGGCCGATCGAGGGCACAAGGCATTGATCGGATGAGGAATTACGTACCCACCCCTGAGGCAGACGGTACCTCAGGTAGTCCTTTCCTTTTAATGCCATTCATAAACTATCATTTAAAAGGCAAAAGGACTGTCTGAGGTACCGTCGGATGCACACCCTTTATTGATCGGTTTTGGTGTGCCCTCCCATACGAAATGTGTGTTTCTTAAATTAAACGTGGTAGTTAACTATTCTGTCGTGCTGGTTATGGCATGCAGGGCAGCCTCTTGGACCTCCATCAACACGTTTATGTCACATTATTGTGGCGAGCCAGCTTCCTTGTCCTCTGTAAACTTTGGTCGTGCTGTCTTATCAATTGATGGTGCAAATTAAATTCTTTGTGTGTAAAGCATACCCTCCCGTGTGGTTTTGGCTAGTTATTTCCCACACGTAGGCTGCCATGGAGTCTGTCAGGAAAACGGAAAATTTACTATCAAATACTTACCGTAATTTTCCTTTCCTGATGGACTCCATGGCAGACGGAGTCCCCACCCATGCATTAAGGAGTAGGCTAGTTACGGAACACGGGAGCTAGCCGGGAGCTCACATTTATGGGATTAGGGGTCCTATAGCCTTGGAGAGGAGGCGGGGTTAACCCACACGTAGGCTGCCATGGAGTCCATCAGGAAAGGAAAATTACGGTAAGTATTTGATAGTAAATTTTCCGTTTTTTAGCAGGACTGTAAAATAGTGCAACTCTATATTCTGGCTAGGGACACTTTTTTGAAAAAAAAAAAATGATATGCAATGCAACCCATTGTGCTATTTACCATCATGCAGTCGATTCTCATATTATCAGGTCCTGCTCAAACAATAATACTTATGAGATCAAACAATTGGTCAACTGCCAAACAAAATATATAACATATTTGATCACTGGCACCTCATGCAACATTCAATATGTGGATCGCACAACTAGATGCCTTTGTGACAGGCTACAGGACCATATTTCCAATGTTAACACCAATAAGGATACTAATATAGCCAGAAATTTCAAACTGAAACATCAATCTGATTTACAGTTCTTTATGATTACTTTTCATTTTTTTCTATCCCCTTTTTTATTTCTTTTTTGACATTGGCATTTTTTTCATATTTTTTCTTCCCTTTTATTCACAGACATTGCAATTGCAGTTTAATTTCAATGAATTCATCCAGGCATTTCTTCACATCACCCTCTCAGTTTACACACCAGTGTTTTCCTTGAGACTGATGATGCATAAAACCTCCCATTCCTGCTTCAGGCTCCCACCCTATGACTAAGCCCCTGGTAGGTGGGGCAAAACCTGTCAAAGGGGAGTGGCTTTGGGCGAGACATGTGGGCTGAGGCAGCTTCTAATTTTGTGTCTATATTGGCTGATCAGGAGATCCTTCTATTCATCCTTCTATTCATCACGGACACCTAAATAGACATACTGAAATATTTACAAAGCTCAGGAAGGCTTTCATTAATTTGACATAACAGCTCAGTATATGAACAGTGGCTTTATGATGGTGGTTTCAAGTGTGCCTATGGCTTGCTGTCATCTAGGTAGCGGCAGTCCACTTTTAGAAACAATGTTGTTACTGGATTTATTGCTTTTAAAACAGAAGATGGCTATGTAATGAAGTGGTATACAATCAAATGGAAAGCTAAGGACATGTGTACATGAATTGGTATCTTTGCTTCCAGAGCACTCATTTTTTTTTTTAATTATACATAACAAGCTAAATTAAATGCTTAACTATGTGTTTTAACTGCCTTTAATAGTTGTTTTAGGTTTGAAACACTGGACAGAATTTGTAAACAATCCTGCTCCTAGCGGTTTTCCAGGAATCTCTTTTGAACCTAACCACCTATTTTTATTTGTTTGTAAGGTACTTAACTGGTGTTTTCTTGTGTTGTGTGTTTTTTTTTTTTTTTTTTTTTTTACTTTTGTGTGTATATATTTTAATGTGATGTTAAAAATGTATATACTTTTTGGCCTGGTTTATAAAGTAGAACAATTATTGCTCTTTTCTTCTTTATAAAGCAGTCAATCAGGACAACCAGCCAATTGATTTAGACTGTTAACATTCCAAGGCTATCCTGTTGTGGTTTGGTTTGTGTTTACAGCCCATTTCATTTCTAGTGTGTGATGTTATCTCATGTCATTTTTATTACAATTATGGTAAAGGATTTTTATAGCACCCACAGTTTGTGCAGTGTTTTACAACATGAGGGCAGACAGTACAGTTGCATTAAAGTTTAATACAGGAGGAATCAGAGCGCCCTACTAGTTAGAGCTTATTTATTAGCCAACATTGAGCAATGATTATTTTGAAAGCAAATTGTTGTTCTTTAGACTGCTTTTTTCCTTTGAAGACACAGCATCAATTTCCTCCTAAAATTACTCATAATAATTCATGCAACATGGGTATCTAGGAAAGGGAGGGTAGCGAATATGCATCCTTTCTATACCAAACCAAGTCACACGCCTTTCTGCATTTGGGGGTACCTTGCAAAGAAGGCGCGGCTAACCATTTCCCCCTTGTTACTTACCTTGTCTGAAAGTTGAGGGATAAAGGCCTGTTCCACACAGCCAATACCCCAACAAGATTGTGGGGCTTTATGAGGGAGACTTTGAGTGCAATATGGCAGCACTCTTTATAATAAAGGGTCCCCCAGATAGCCACTTCTCCCTGGGGAATGAGTACAGGGGTATATTAATACCCCTTAGTAAACATTTCCAAAGAGTTAAATATAAATAAACACACAATCACCACGACAAAGCAACAACAATAATTTTAATAAAAATCCCTCCCTCTTAGATTGTAAGCTCTAACGAGCAGGGCCCTCTGATTCCTCCTGTACCAAATTGTGATGTAACTGTACTGTCTGCCTTCATTTTTGTAAAGCGCTGCGCAAACTGCTGGTGCTATATAAATCCTGTATAATAATAATAATAAAAAGGAAACATGAACACATGCCAAATAATTCTATTACTGTCCCCTTGTTGTAATACACTAGATGCAGTAATACAGTAGGAAATCCCTGGTGATATGATTGACCAAGTGCATGATTCTGAGCAACATGCCTTAAGCAAATAGTACATATTACCGCACATAAACCCTCGACCCCCTATGGCGTTACCTGGCCCATTCACTGTAGGAAGTACTGCCACCATGGTATTTCAACATAGGGAGATGGTTGCTATTGTAAATGCTATATACAAATGCTGCTGTTTAAAAACACAGTAACATAGAAAAGTGACAGCAGAAAAAAGACGAAGTGGTCCATCAAGTCTGCTCTAAGATTAGTTTTGATCTTACCTCCTGTTAATTTGAGGTCATGTCCCTGTGTTCTTGATCTTGGATTCATATTAAAAAGTCTGCCCTCTCAAATCTTATTCACCCCCTTGATGTATTTAAAGGTTTCAATCATGTCTCCCCTTTCTCTTCTTTCCTCTAGACTGTAGACTCTAGATATATTAAGTTCCTGAAGTCTATCCTGATATGTTTTATCCCCCAGACCTTTTACCATTTTTGTTACCCGTCTTTGGACTTGTTCTATCTTATCAATATAATTTTGTAAATGAGGTCTCCAGAACTGGACACAGTATTCTAAATGAGGTCTCAATAAAGATCTATATAGGGAAATCAGGACCTTCCTCCTGTTGGTGACCCCTCTACTGATACATCCCAGAATTCTATTTGCTTTTCCCACTGCCTGGTCACACTGCTCATTTTGCAATCATCTGAAATAATTACCCCCAAATCTTTTTACTTTGTAGTGCTGGCCAATACTGTACCCCTCCATGTTGTACCCAAGGGTTTATTTTTCCCTAGATTAATTATTTTACATTTAGAAACATTGAACTGCAGCTTCAACTGTTTTGACCAATATTTCAGCAATGCCAAATCATGTTCCATGTTACAGACACCTCCAGGGATATCTACCCTATTGTACACCTTTATGTCATCAGCAAAAATACATACGGTACCTTGCCCAACAACCCTTTAGTTAAATCACTTACATATACAGTAGCTTAAATAGAGCAGGACCCAATACAGAGCCTGTTTGGGGGGTGTGGCAGTGTGTTGATATATGTATACATGGGCACACACATAGATGCAGTACATATCATTTCCAGTTGCATATATGATGGGGTGTGGCATTAACCACTTCCACACTGCGCACAGTATATTTACTGCGGCAGTGTGGATGTGTACCGCAAATCACCGTAAATAGACGACAATTTGCGTAGTGGCAGCTATATACTGCGGATGAGAAAAGGTATTTAGCTGTTTATATTTACTAAAATAATTGCATTTCCATGTTCTGTGTGCTGTGGGAGACCAGATATAGTGAATGCAGTGTTCTGGGTTTAGTAACACTTTAAGACAGAGTATGGGGATGTAGGATATTTACAAAGGAGGAGGGATTGGGTGGAAAGGGGGGGTACGTGGGATACAAAAGGAAACAGGAAAGATGAGAAGGATAGGGAGAAGGTAAGGAACGGGAAGGAGATATAAATAAAAGGGGGTGGTAACTTGAGAGGTCTCAAAGGATTAGGGCCATTAGGACGGTCTCTGATTCCTATTATGATGCATATGTGTTATGGTTATAGTGCATATGTATTGCACAGAGGAGGTATACTATATCCGAGATACTCATGTATTTATAAAGTTTTCTTATAGAATAAGAAGATGTTCTCATAGAGTATAGTCATAAGGTCTTGCATGCATATAATGCTCTGAAAATGTGAGTCTTGTGAGCTGCTATGTTGATGTATTCTTGGTTTAAAACATGTAAGCATCCCCACCTATTGTACAAACACTTGTATTCACTGAAAATTGGTTGACAGTTCTGTAATAGAGACTTTTATGATTTCATTTGTTTTATTTTTTGATTGATTGATCACATATCTGCAAATAAAGTAGACGTAGACACATTATTGGTGTCTGGAAGAAGTATAAGAAACACTTTTGAAGACAAGGTGAATATTTCTTTGATAGAGACTTTTTTGAGTTTGCTTGATTTTTTTTGTTCAATGTCAGTTTGAATGATTGCACATAAATATTTGTAATTTAATTTTTATTTTTAAAATGTATTTATTTATATATAATGTACTGTATGCAATATTGGTTTCATAGTAAGAGAAGGATTTTCCACTAAAGAACTAATAGCGCCACACATTGTGTTAATCAATGTGCATATAATGTTGTTCATGTTGTCCAACCACAGAGTTAAATCTAGGGGTGGTGTTTGCTTCCTTTTTCTGGAATTCAGTTTTAAATTTTTTAATGAGACAGACTGTCCAATTTATAAGGTATGTGGCAGGGTTATCCCCTTGGTCCACTGATGTCACCTCTTGGGTTATGTTTCTGACTTTTGCTTAACATACACTTCAACTAAATCATGATTAAAATGTGAACGATTATAGACTACACATGATGTCAAAATCAACAGTTTACTACTCAGTCTGCTTATTTATCCATGTTTACTAAATGGTTACAAAACCCAGCTCCTTTATTATTATGGCGTTGAAGTGTTCAGTCTGCTGAAGTCAGTTTTATCATCTTTACTAATCCATCTGTACAAATACCCTCAAATCTTTTAATACAGGTGATGGTGTTTGGTCAAAGTATCATGAAAATATTATTATTTGGTTATATTTTTTTTTACATTGGAAAATATAGTAATAAACACATACATTTATTTTGTGATGTAGATATGTAAGAAATTATTTCCTTGTGATGTTTTTATATGGTTAACAATTAACATTTCCTACATCGTTATATAACAAATTTAAATTTCAGTAAAATAATTATCAGATGGAACAACGTGCTGAAATCTACAGGATCTCATTTATTTCATTGCCAGAGAAACAGTTGTAGCAATTCTGGATACATACCAGATATCACATTTTAATCACAGCTTGGACTCATTGATACTGGCAGCTTTTCTAAGTCAAGAATGACGGCAGATGCATTATGCCATCTGATTCTTCCCTCAAAGACATGATAAGTAAGGTCAGAGATAACCGGTTAGAAAGGCTGGGCTATTGGTTTCCAGGTGCTTTTATAGCTTCAAGTAATATTAAAGTATTGGCAGTTTTGAATATACTTACTTACTTCTTCAAGTTGGAGTGACCATTTAGTTAATGACTGTAATAATAAAAATGCAAATTGATACCAAAACAAGACCATAATATAAATTAGGCTTCCATACTCTACATATACATATTGTTTTCTTTCTTGTCAAAAGTTCAATATGACTCACAGATTTCCAGGAACCCTGTTATCTATTCTGCTCATTAAGCAAGGTGTATTTACAGCTGCTGTAAGGCATGAGTTGGCATAGGGCAACAGACACAATAGTAGGATGACCCCACTTTTGTGAAAAATGGGCTACATCAGCCAAGCGGTACATTAGAGCGTAATTATGTGCAGATAAAAACAACCACATTTATGTTTTCATTTAAGGCCATCAAAGTAAACCATGCCAATCTTCTTGCTATCCCATCTAACAGTAGCTGTTAATGAAAGTTGCAAGCTCTTGTGTCCTGGTACCTGATGTTAATGTACTTGTTGCAAGTCAGATAATCACCAGAAATATTCTTTCAAAAACATATCAGAAATAGCAGCTTCAACATTTTCAACCTGGAAGATTCTTTTTTAATAAAATAATTGAATGACCATATACAAAATGCATACATATTCTAGATACGGGAGCTTAAATTTAAAGTTTTCTCACACCATCACACTTGTGTATTTACATATCATTTTTGGCAAAGAAAATTGTTATGGCTAATGGGAAAGATAGTTCACAAGTCTAAAGAGTAATGTTGTATTACTATTGGTAGTCATACAGACTATTTAGTTTTACATCAGACTGAATAAGCATTAATTTGCATTGATAGAGAGGAACAGTGAAGCAAAAGGGCTATGCAGCACTACTAGGAGGAAGAGCAGCTGGTGTATGTAAAGAGCAAGAAAAGCCTACCTCTATGAACATATTTAATTAACAGTTATATAGAGAAACTAATTTGAGACATTAACACATCCATCTAATTGCCTTGACATATGGTTTCATGAAAAAAACATGAACCCTGTGGAATTCCTTAAATATGTTAATGAATACCTTAAAATCTGGACTGCCCTTCTAAAAGTTGGCATGTAACTAATAATGGAAATGGCCTAATCTTACTAGAGAGACCATGCAGCTTACCATAGCAAGAATCATCACTCAAGTTTTAGAAGTGAACATTGAAATGGTGAACAAGTCAAATGGATGGAGTGGTAAGTGGACAGCCTTTAATGAAGCGCTTGAAAAGGTGGATGTATATATATATATTCCCAGTCGGGCCAATTCTTCACTGCGCATGTGCCGATGACGTTGGCACATGCAGATACAGGGAATATCTCCTAAACGGTGCAAGTTTAGGAGATATTCCCGGGACCTACAGGTAAGCCTGAATATAGGCTTACCTGTAGTTTAAAGTGGATGTCATGACTTGACAACCACTTTAATTATATTTAACTTTGTGTATATTACCACAAACAAGCATATAGTGATGCATCAGAAGTGAGATTCCCAAATATTCACCAAATAAAATTGTTAAACAAATATACACATTAGAATTCACCAAACACAGTCTAAAAAAGTCTGTATACCTGCTCTTATTTTAGGGAGGGAGATAGGTAAAGGTTCAGGGTGCAAGGGGGGGGGGGGTGATAGCTGTTGTAGGCCGAGAAGCGAGGGGTGGGGACAGTAAAATGGAGAAAGAAGGGAAGAAAAAAGATGGAGAAAAAGTGACGGAAAAGTGCAGGTAAAAAAAAAGCCAAAGTATAACAGACAAAGATGACCCTTTAGGAGGACCCAAATATCACTCATAAAAATGTGTCACATCCCACTCAAAGTTCATTCCTGTGGGGATCGTAGTATCCATGTTAAAGATCCAATAAACTTCTCTTCTACTCAGAAAAGAGAACTGATCTCCTCCTCTGATGGCACAGTTGTCAGGAACCATGAACCAGACCAAGACAGAAGTGCAGTAAAATCACACATTTTAATAAAAAGGTAAAATGATATAAACAGAGTAAACGTGGTCAAACATAGCCAGGGTTTGGTAACCAGAGTGGATAGTCAGAGCAAGCCAGTGAAACAGGAGTCCAAAGATCAGCGAGGTCAAACAAACGACATGCAGGGTCTGGAGCCAGGAGGAGAGTCAGCTGAGCAGGGTCTTAAATCCAGGAATCAGAAGGGAATGTCAAACAAGCGAAGTCTTTCACAGAAAAACACAGCAGAGATTTCTCCAGAGATGTTGACCAAGGCAAAGGCATCTGCGATCTGATCCAGGCTGTTTATATAGCAGCAGAGATTAATGAGGCAAGATACGATCATCAGATGAGACAGAGTTGAAGCTGAGACTGGCAATTAACCCTCAGCTGAGCAGCTTGCGTTGAGAAGGGAGAGCTGAGTCCAGCCCTGACAGTATCCCCTCCTCAACAACCCCCCTCCCTCGGGGGCCACCAGGTTTGAGGGGAAAATGTCTATGGAAAGCACGAAGGAGGACAGGAACATGTATGTCCAAGGATGAGACCCAAGAACGCTTCTCCAGACCATACCCTTTCCAATGAACCAGGTACTGTATGTGCCCACGGAAGCTATGGGAGTCAATGATAGATTGTATCTCATACTCCTCTTGGTTCTCAACCCGAACAGGATGAGGATGTGGTACCGGGGTGGTGAAGCGGTTGCATACCAAAGATTTTAACAAGGAGACATGGAATACATTAGAGAATCGCATATTAGAAGGCAGGTCTAAAGCGTAAGCCACTGGGTTCATCTTGTGGGGAATACGGAAAGGCCCAATAAACCGTGGTGCCAGCTTTAGTGAGGGAACACAGAGTCGGAGGTTGCGAGATAGTCAGACCCTCTCCCCAACTTGGTAAGAAGGCACAGGTAAGCGTCTGTGGTCCGAAAGGCGTCTGTACCTATCATTGGCACATCGCAAAGACTCCTGGACCTGTACCCAAGTGGAACGAAGACCACGGAGATGCTCCTCCAATGCAGGAATTCTCTGAGGAACAAATGAGTCAGGCAACATGGCTGGTTGGAAACCATAATTTGCCATAAACTGAAGCAATTGAGAAGCAGTACTGACAGCACTATTGTGAGCAAATTCTGCCCAAGGTAACAGGCCAGACCAGTTGCTATGGTGGTCAGAAGTATAGCAACGTAAAAACTGTTCCAAGGACTGGTTGGCTCGTTCTGTGGCCCCATTGGACTGCAGGTGATACGCAGAAAAGAAGGAAAGAAAGGAATTCCCAACTGTGCACAAAAGGTTCGCCAAAACCTGGACACAAACTGGCTACCCCTGTCCAAGACGGTCACCTTGGGAAGCCCATGTAAGTGAAAGATCTCCCGAGAAAAAATGAATGCCAGTTTCTTAGACATGGGCAACTTCTTAAGTGGAATACAATATGACATTTTTGGGAATCGGTCAACCACCATAAGGATAACTGTGTTACCCTGAGAGTTAGGTAACTCAATAAAATCCATACACAGGTGGGTCCAAGGCTGCTCTCCATTTAGTATGGGTTGTAGAAGACCTACTGGAAGATGTTGTGGTGTTTTGTTCTGAGCACACACGAAACAGGCTGCTACAAAGGCGGATACATCAGTGCAGAGACTAGGCCACCAAAACTGTTGGGGAATAGCCCAAATTAGTTGATTCTTCCCTGGGTGACCAGTAGCTTTGGGAGAATGGCAAGTCTGGAGCTCAGCAGTGTGCAGACTCTCCGGTACAAAGCAGCAGTCACAAGGTTTCTCAGGAGGAGCATGGATCTGAGCAGCAAGGATCTTGTCACCCAAAGGTGAAGTGGGACTGGTATGAATCGTAGCCAGAATATGATCAGGAGGTATCACAGGAACAGGAACCGACTCCATCTTGGAAGTGAAGGAAAACTGTTGAGACAATGCATCAGCCCTTACATTTTTAGTGATGGATAAGAATGAGACTATGTAATTGAAGCTTGACAAGAACAGAGCCCATTACGCCCTCCTGGAGGAGAGGCATTTAGCCTCAGACAAGAATGTGAGATTCTTGTGGTCAGTCAAAATGAGAACCGTAACAGTGGTACCCTCGAGGAGATGCCTCCATTCTTTAAGGGCTAAAATGATCGCTAACAACTCTCTGTCCCCAATCTCATAATTGCATTCCGCAGGAGACAACTTCTTGGAAAAGTAGCCACAAAGATGCATAGCGTTCTCAGAAGTGGGACGTTGGGACAGAAGGGCACCAACTCCAGTCTCAGATGCATCAACCTTAAGGATGAAGGGTAACATAGGATGCAGATGTGCCAACACAGGAGCAGAAGCAGCCTTGAGACTTTCACCGGCCTTAATGGACTCCGAAGACCAATTTTGTGGGTTACCGTTCTTTCTGGTCATATCAGTCAGGGGCTTGACCAGAGACAAGAAGTTACGAATAAACTTCTGATAATAATTGGCAAAACCAAGAAAACTTTGTAATGGACCTAAACCCACAGGCTGGGGCCACTGTAGAACTGCCGATAGCTTCTCTGGGTCCATCGAAAAACCAGCAGTGGAAATGACATAACCCAGGAATTTAACCTGTTCATGATGGAACTCGCACTTCTCCAATTTACAATACAGGTTATTATCTCTCAACCTATGAAGCACACAGCAGACATCTGTGGGGTGGCTCTCTAGGGACTTGGAATATATGAGGATATCGTCGAGATAAAATACCACGCATTGCTGCAACAAATCTCGAAGGGCATCGTTGATGAATTCCTGAAAAACTGCTGGAGCGTTGCAAAGACCAAAGGTATTCGTAATGGCCTGTCCTGGTATTAAACACAGTTTTCCACTCATTGCCCTCCTTGATTCTCATGAGATTGAATGCCTTTCTCAGATCAAGCTTCGTGAAAACCGTTGCTCCCTTGAGGCGGACGAATAACTCTGTAATCAATGGAATCGGATAAGCATTCTTAATCGTGAAGCGAATGAGACCCTTATAATCAGTACAAGGTCTCAGTTCGCCACACTTCTTTTTCACAAAGAAGAAGTCTGTAAGGAATCACCTGTGGCCATTGGAATGCCTGTGTGCGGGCGTACGCAACGTGTGCGCGCCCCCGTGCGCATTTGTGCGCGTATGCGCCGGTACTGGCGCCAAAATGGCCCGTTTAAGCTGACAGCACCCTGCAACCAGTGTTGTCCATTCTACAGCGTCCCAGTGTTCCATAGCGATCTGTTCTGAGGGTTCCTGTTTTCCTGTGAGCTGGCTTGACCCCGTATGTGCTTGAACTCTGCAAGCACCGACCCCCAGCTTGTCTACTGCCTGACCCCTTTGTACTTCAGTTGCCTGTCTGTTGCCGAACCTGCCTGCACCCGACCATGCGACTGCCTGCTCCTCCTGTACTGCTCTGCCCGCATGTTGTTGACCCGGCCTGTACCACTACTCTTCAGTCTCGCACGAACCTCTGGATGACATCTCATCACCTTCTGTGTCTGATCCAGCCCCCGTGTCCCCCTGCGCTCTAGCACTCCCTGTCTGCTCTACCAGTGGTTCTGGAACCAGGGCCGTAAGAGAGTCCTGGAGCTCTCCTTGCCAGCTCCATCAAGTTCTGGCCAGCCTGCTGCCTGTACTATGGTCACCTTGCCCACGGAGCCCGAGGTGCCCTTGCCTGAATGGTTCACGGGGGACCACAAGAAGTTTCGGGCTTTTCGGAATGCATGTGAACTATACTTTGCCCTGCAACCTCGCACCTTTTCCCTGGAAGCCATCAAGCTGGGACTGGTAATTTCTCTGTTATTAGATGAACCTCAAGCCTGGGCCCACCGGCAACTGGAACAAAAGGCTCCTGAAACCACCAACCTCTACCTCTTTTTTCATTCCATGGCTCGGCTCTATGAGGACCCCCACCAGACTACCACCGCAGAGGCCGCTCTAGCAAGGCGAAGGACAGTGCTCGGGCACTGATAAGGCCTGGAATGATGCAGCGCTCTTTCATCAGTTCAGGCTGGGTCTCTCAGAGCCACTCAAAGACAAGCTGGCCCGTGTGGGTGTTCCCCAATTTCTGGATGCCCTGATTACCCTGGCCATCCAGGTTAACCGCTGCCTGCGGGAGCGCAGAGCGGAGAGGTCTGCTGGATCTGCACAACCTGTCTGGATGCTACCCAGAATACCCAGCTACCCGAAACCAGCCTCACAAGATCCACCGGAGCCCGGACTCCTACGCCCCTCACTCTCCCCAGAGGAGAGACACAGACACCTGACCTTTAATGTCTGCCTCTACTGTGGAGGCCCTGCACACCTTGTCAGGTCCTGTCGAGTCAAGTGTGGTAAGGGGCTCCACACTACCAAAGGAGAAGTGTTGTCCCTGCCAGGTACTACGACCGACCTTGTTCTTCTCCTCTTCCTACAGCTTCCAAGCGGGAGTATTCAAGTTCCAGCCATCATAGACTCTGGGGCATGCAGTTGATTCCTGGACGTGACATTTTCAGCACAGCATCACATCCCTCTTAGACCTAAGACCCACCGGATGGTCATCTGCCTGGCTGATGGGTCTACCATTAAATCGGGTGCAGTCACCCACTAAACGGTCCCTCTTCTTGCCAGAACGACAAATGGCCACTCAGAACACCTGCCACTGGAGATTATTGTGTCCCCTCTCTTCCCTATTATCTTAGGACTGCCGTGGCTCCGAGCTCACTGCCCCACCATTAACTGGTCTTCTGGGGATGTTCAGTCCTCCTCTCTCTATTGTCAGCACCACTGCCAGCAGCCAGTTTCGGAAGTTCATCCTTCTGTGCTATGCCTAGATGCGAACCCAGACCCAGAGACCCGCATAGCTGTCCCTTCAGTCTACCACAAGTTCTTAGATGTGTTTATTGAGAAGGGGGCAGATGAACTTCCACCTCACAGGCCCTACGACTGCCCGATAAAGCTTAGGTGGACCTTAACATGTTGCGTATTTCTTACACTTTATACACTCCCTGTCAAAGTTAGCAGCGCCGCTTACAATTATTTAATAATTACTAATTGTTCACCTGACTAAGGTCATCAGCATAAACATTCATATAAAACTTATAGACACAAATAAATGTATATATATATATGAGAAGAAATAAAGGGATTTCAAATTTCTTTTCTTATAAAAAGAACTCACTGAATCCTTTCCATTTGTTCATTTCCATAAACAAAGGGTTAAAGTTAGAACCAGTCCATAAATGATATCACTCCTACCAGCTGTTAGTGTTCCTTGCTGTTCCCTTATGGTTCCCCACTTACCAGAGCTATGTTCTTTGTGCACTGTCCTGCTCCTTAGGGTGAGCCGGATACCCCTCTGGTCTTTCTCTTTATCTTCCTACTTGGCTCCTGTGTCTGATCTCCTCTCGGGTAATTTCACATGCAGCATGAAAATGACAAAGGAGAGCTTCATAGTGTAAAACTGCAAACTTTATTTTCACACGCCCCCTTTCCCTTAAAATATGCTTACATGAAATCAAATCACAGTACGCCTTATGTCAAAAAAAGCATTTGCTTTACATCACCATGTTCATCATCCCTTGCTCGCCTCCTGTTGTTTTAAATTTCCCGGGCTGCGGTGGGAAGACTACAAGTGACTTGCTGTCAGATAGACTGATATGAAAAAAGCCGTGTGGTCACGCCCAGATAGGTTTCGTCATTCCGTCTTTGTCAATGGGCATGGCCACACGTCACGGCTCGTGTCTCATTATACTACTGCTGCTAGTGTTAAACCATATCAGCTGTGACTGTGGGTGGTCACTGATTAGGTTACTGCCATAATAGTTATTGTTTCTACACTTAGTATCTTTTCCTTATGTTTCTCTATATGGTCGGCTTTCACTCGCTGCACTTCTATTTGCATTTTAACAACTGTTACAGTTTCTTATACAAATAAATATCTATTGTATCCTCATTCTGCCCCATTCCGTACAATGTAAAAACCAGTAATAAAAACAAACAAGGATTTCTTGCTAAAACCACCACACAATTATTTGAAATACTTAAAATATTCAATTCATATGATTCAGTTTATATAGTTCATTTACTTTAGGTATTGCTCCTCCGCTAAACAAACAGTAAAAGAGGTATAACCTTTTTAGGCTTTTGATAAATAAATTATCTATTAATCGGTCTCCTCTGGGTATAATGATTTACATTGAGTGCGGGCTATCTCTATACCATTTAACCGACGATTTGATCGTATAAAAATCATTATAGGATTCTAACCCATATGTTATTTGTTTAATTGATTGCAGGCTGAAAATACAGACTACAATAAACAAATAATAGTAAACCAGCAATAAACAAATAATAATAAAACCAGCAAAAAACAAATTAAAATCACCAGACTCTCTTTCTAAAGACGAAAAATGTTTTCAATAAATAATTAAAATGTTCAATTTGTGCGATTTAATTGTAATTAATTTTTTGAGATTATTCCTCTCCACTTTACATCTTGGATATATGATGATCGATATTTCTTAAAATAATAATTGCCATTTTTTTCATTTTTACAACCGGGCTATCTTTCATCCGACAATTTAATCGTATGAGAATTGTTGTGTGGTTGTAGCCTATGTTTAATTAATTTCTATCTACCCAATATTGTAAATTGGTAGAACATCCATTGTTTGGACTTCTTAAAAAAATATAAAGTAGAATAATTTCAAACTGAATATTTTCGCCGATATTGTGATTCCTATTTATCTTTCTTATCTTATCCAATTGATCTACAGCCCCAAACCAGGTTATATTTTTATTTGGTTTTATTTAATCTTATTCTGATTCAATGTCATATGTATTTACATTTGTTATAGACCATTGTTAGTATTATGATATTTTTATGTTATTACTATATCATTGACTAAGATTTATTTTGGGTATTTACCTATCAATCCCCAATATTTCAGTAGTTACTTATAAAGCTATTAACGTCTAGCTCTATATTTAACCCTTTGGGGAATAAAGAATCAGTACTGTATATCCAGTGTGTTTCGCTTTTAGAGATTTCTCTCACCAGATTGGCTCCCCTCCATATTTTGTCTATGCCCCAAAATTTCAATCCACTTGGATCTCTTTTGTGTTTCAATTTAAAATGTAGGGATACGCTGTGGTCCTTAAACCCCTTTTTTATATTCTGTATATGTTCTGATATTCTTTTACTAAGTTTTCTTTTGGTTCGGCCTATATACATTAATTTGCAAGGGCACTCTAGGGCATACACTACATGAGTTGACTGGCATGTTATACATTCCTTGATTGAGAATCTTTTATTATTTGATGGGGGGGTAAATTCCGTAAGTCCTCTGAGATGCACATCTACTTGTTGGCAGGCTTTGCATCTTCTGCATGCATAAAAACCTTGTTTCTCCCAAAACATTTTGGGTTTAGTAGGTGGATCCAGCACTTTCTTAATTATCTTGTCTCCAAATGATTGGTTCCTCCTATATATAAAGACTGGCCTTTCAGGTATATTTTTATTTAAAATCTTGTCCATTTTAGGTATTTCCCAGTGTTTCGTGAAGATTTTCTCTATTTCCTTATACTGCTCATGATATTGCGATATAAATTCCCATTCATGTTTAGTTGTTTCTGGTTTAACCGTATCTATTAAGCTCCTTTCTTGCGTGATCCTTTTGATTTCTGTCCTGGTATTTTCCAGTTGTTCCCTGTTATATCCTTTCTCCTGGAATCTTTGCATAATAGTTAGCGATTGAGTATCGTAGTCTTCATCCAAGGTGCAATTCCTCCTTATTCTTGTAAATTACCCCTTGGGTATGTTTTGTAACCATTTTGGGTGATGGCCACTACTGATTGGTAAGTAACCATTTCTGTCTGTCGGTTTAAAGAATGCCTTTGTCTCTAAGTGATCTTCTTTCTTCATGATGGTTAGGTCTAAGTAATTTACTTGTTCTGTACTCCAATGAAAATCTAACACTATATTCTGATTATTGCAATTTAGTTGTTCTGTATATTCCTTCAAGGTGGATTTGGTTCCTATCCATATAAAGATGAGATCATCAATGAATCTTTTGTAGAATATTAATTCCTTCCTATTCTGCCCGAATATTGTTTTATCCTCCCACTGGCTCATGAATAGGTTTGCTAGGCTCGGAGCGAACTTGGCTCCCATAGCCACGCCCCTTTTTTGTGTATAGAATTGGTCACTGTACCAAAAATAGTTATGTGAGAGGCAGTATTCTAACAACATTTTTAGGAACCTTTTTTGTGTCTCCGGTAAGTCGTCTCTCTGGCATAGTGCCCAATTTAGGGCCAATAATGCATCTTCATGCTGGATGACTGTATAAAGAGATGCTACATCTGCAGTTACCAGATAGACCGTTTGTTCTTTTGAAAAACTGATGGATTTAATATGTTGTAATAAGTCCTTAGTATCTTTTAAAAAGGCCTTAGTATGTATCACACTTTCTTGGGGGAAGTGGTCAAGATATTCTCCTGTTCTGGCGGTTACAGAATTTATGACATTCACAATGGGTCTTGCTGGTGGTTGTATAGGATCTTTGTGTATCTTCGGTAATGTATAAATGGTTGGTATCCTGTTAAAACTAGGGTACAAATAACGTTTTTCTTTTTTGGTTAGAATGCCTTTCTGGTATCCATACTCTACCAGGAATTCCAGTTCCTTCCTATATTGTACCGTTTGATCCTTGGACAGTTTACTGTATGTATGGTTGTCTGAGAGCATTTCTTCTAATTGTGAATGGTAGTAATCTTTGTCCAATATAACACCCCTCCTCCTTTGTCTGCTGGTCTAATAATTACTTCCTTCCGTTTTTCCAAAGCTTTTATTCCTTCTTCTATATATCCGAACCGAATCCACCTTGAAGGAATATACAGAACAACTAAATTGCAATAATCAGAATATAGTGTTAGATTTTCATTGGAGTACAGAACAAGTAAATTACTTAGACCTAACCATCATGAAGAAAGAAGATCACTTAGAGACAAAGGCATTCTTTAAACCAACAGACAGAAATGGTTACTTACCAATCAGTAGTGGCCATCACCCAAAATGGTTACAAAACATACTCAAGGGGCAATTTACAAGAATAAGGAGGAATTGTACCTTGGATGAAGACTACGATACTCAATCGCTAACTATTATGCAAAGATTCCAGGAGAAAGGATATAACAGGGAACAACTGGAAAATACCAGGACAGAAATCAAAAGGATCACGCAAGAAAGGAGCTTAATAGATATGGTTAAACCAGAAACAACTAAACATGAATGGGAATTTATATCGCAATATCATGAGCAGTATAAGGAAATAGAGAAAATCTTAACGAAACACTGGAAAATACTTAAAATGGACAAGATTTTAAATAAAAATATACCTGAAAGGCCAGTCTTTATATATAGGAGGAACCAATCATTCGGAGACAAGATAATTAAGAAAGTGCTGGATCCACCTACTAAACCCAAAATGTTTTGGGAGAAACAAGGTTTTTATGCATGCAGAAGATGCAAAGCCTGCCAACAAGTAGATGTGCATCTCAGAGGACTTACGGAATGTACCCCCCCATCAAATAATAAAAGATTCTCAATCAAGGAATGTATAACATGCCAGTCAACTCATGTAGTGTATGCCCTAGAGTGCCCTTGCAAATTAATGTATATAGGCCGAACCAAAAGAAAACTTAGTAAAAGAATATCAGAACATATAGAGAATATAAAAAAGGGGTTTAAGTACCACAGTGTATCCCTACATTTTAAATTGAAACACAACAGAGATCCAAGTGGATTGAAATTTTGGGGCATAGACAAAATACAGGCTCCATGGAGGGGAGCCAATCTGGTGAGAGAAATCTCTAAAAGCGAAGCACACTGGATATACAGTACTGATTCTTTATTCCCCAAAGGGTTAAATATAGAGTTAGACGTTAATAGCTTTATAAGTAACTACTGAAATATTGGGGATTGATAGGTAAATACCCAAAATAAATCTTAGTCAATGATATAGTAATAACATAAAAATATCATAATACTAACAATGGTCTATAACAAATGTAAATACATATGACATTGAATCAGAATAAGATTAAATAAAACCAAATAAAAATATAACCTGGTTTGGGGCTGTAGATCAATTGAATAAGATAAGAAAGATAAATAGGAATCAAAATATCGGTGAAAATATTCAGTTTGAAATTATTCTACTTTATATTTTTTTAAGAAATCCAAACAATGGATGTTCTACCAATTTACAATATTGGGTAGATAGAAATTAATTAAACATAGGCTACAACCGCACAACGATTCTCATACGATTAAATTGTCGGATGAAAGATAGCTCGGTTGTAAAAATGAAAAAAAATGCCAATTATTATTTTAAGAAATATCAATCATCATATATCCAAGATGTAAAGTGGAGAAGAATAATCTCAAAAAATGAATTACAATTAAATCGCACGAATTGAACATTTTAATTATTTATTGAAAACATTTTTCGTCTTTAGAAAGAGAGTCTTGTGATTTTAATTTGTTTTTTGCTGGTTTTATTATTATTTGTTTATTGCTGGTTTACTTTTATTTGTTTATTGTAGTCTGTATTTTCAGCCTGCAATCAATTAAACAAATAACATATGGGTTAGAATCCTATAACGATTTTTATACGATCAAATCGTCGGGTAAATGGTATAGAGATAGCCCGCACTCAATGTAAATCATTATACCCAGAGGAGACCGATTAATAGATAATTTATTTATCAAAAGCCTAAAAAGGTTATACCTCTTTTACTGTTTGTTTAGCGGAGGAGCAATACCTAAAGTAAATGAACTATATAAACTGAATCATATGAATAATTGAATATTTTAAGTATTTCAAATAATTGTGTGGTGGTTTTAGCAAGAAATCCTTGTTTGTTTTTATTACTGGTTTTTACATTGTACGGAATGGGGCAGAATGAGGATACAATAGATATTTATTTGTATAAGAAACTGTAACAGTTGTTAAAATGCAAATAGAAGTGCAGCGAGTGAAAGCCGACCATATAGAGAAACATAAGGAAAAGATACTAAGTGTAGAAACAATAACTATTATGGCAGTAACCTAATCAGTGACCACCCACAGTCACAGCTGATATGGTTTAACATTAGCAGCAGTAGTATAAAGAGACACGAGCCGTGACGTGTGGCCATGCCCATTGACAAAGACGGAATGACGAAACGCGTCTGGGCGTGACCACACGGCTTTTTTCATATCAGTCTATCTGACAGCAAGTCACTTGTAGTCTTCCCACCGCAGCCCGGGACATTTAAAACAACAGGAGGTGAGCAAGGGATGATGAACATGGTGATGTAAAGCAAATGCTTTTTTTGACATAAGGCGTACTGGGATTTGATTTCACGTAAGCATATTTTAAGGGAAAGGGGGCGTGTGAAAATAAAGTTTGCAGTTTTACACTGTGAAGCTCTCCTTTGTCATTTTCATGCTGCATGTGAAATAACCCGAAAGGAGATCAGACACAGGAGTCAAGTAGGAAGATAAAGAGAAAGACCAGAGGGGTATCCGGCTCACCCTAAGGAGCAGGACAGTGCACAAAGAACATAGCTCTGGTAAGTGGGGAACCATAAGGGAACAGCAAGGAACACTAACAGCTGGGAGGAGTGATATCATTTATGGACTGGTTCTAACTTTAACCCTTCGTTTATGGAAATGAACAAATGGAAAGGATTCAGTGACTTTTTATAAGAAAAGAAATTTGAAATCCCTTTATTTCTTCTCATATATATATATATATACATTTATTTGTGTCTATAAGTTTTATATGAATGTTTATGCTGATGACCTTAGTCAGGTGAACAATTAGTAATTATTAAATAATTGTAAGCGGCGCTGCTAACTTTGACAGGGAGCGTATAAAGTGTAAGAAATACGCAGCATGTTAAGGTCCACCTAAGATTTGTAAATTCAGATATAGCTGCAGCCGGGATTTAGTTTATGTTTTAGATATATTTTAAATATTTTAAATATTTTGAATATTTTAAATATTTGTGAAATACCTTTAAAAATAATTTTCAGAACACCACATAATCCCTTTTTCCTGGGGACATTTAAAGAAACACAAAAAAATAACAATAAAAAAACGCATGGTACTGACATAACATAAAGTAGGATCGCTGGGTATAGAGTTAATTATATAATTACCTCTATTTTTAGTATTGCCCGATAAAGCTGTTGCTCAGTGCTGAGATACCGTTTGGCAGGATATACCCCCTCTCTGAGGTAGAACTGAAGGCCCTCAAGGCCTATCTAGACTAAAATCTTAAGAAGGGATTCATCCAGCCTTCTACTTCCCCGGCAGGAGCAGGGATCTTCTTTGTGGAAAAGAAGGACCATTCCCTTCGACCCTGCATTGACTACAGAGACCTCAACAAGGTCACAGTTAAAAAACGCTATCCTCTACCTCTGGTCCCGGAATTATTTCAAAGGCCCGATTCTGCTACTGTATTCACTAAGCTGGATCTCCGCGGGGCTTACAACCTCATTCGCTTTCCGGAGGGTGACGAGTGGAAGACGGCCTTCCGAACATGGTTCGGCCATTATGAATACCTTGTAATGCCCTTCGGGCTCTGTAACGCCCCAGCCGCCTTTCAATACTTGGTGAATGATATTTTCCGGGACTATTTAGACCAATTCGTCATCGTCTACTTGGACGATATTCTTATTTTCTCTGCCACAATGGATGAGCATCGCAGGCACGTCAGGAGTGTTTTACAGCGCCTCCGTCAACATGGGCTCTACGCCAAGGCTGAAAAGTGTGCATTCAAATGCTTCAGCATTCCATTCCTGGGCCTTATTATTTTGGTTACCGGAGTCACTATGGACCCGCAGAAGGTTTATGCCATTTTGGATTGGCCAGCTCCAGTAGACAGGAAAGGGGTCCAGCGGTCTGTAGGCTTCGCTAACTTCTACAGGAAGTTTATAAAGGCGTTCCCTGTGGTGATCTCACCTATTACCAATCTCAACAAACAGAATACCCATTTCCACTGGCTCCCCCAGGCCCAAGAAGCCTTCTTGAAGCTCAAGCAGTTATTGATATCTGCACCTGTCTTGAAGCATCCGGATTCTGCCTTGCCCTACATCCTGGAGGTGGATGCTTCGGAGACTGCAGTGGGAGCAGTCCTCTCCCAGAGGCATGGCTCAAAGGCCTCTCTCCATCCTGTTGCTTTCTTTTCCCGCAAGCTCTCTGCCCCCGAGAAAAATTATGACGTGGGGGATTGGGAACTCCTAGCCATCAAGTCCGCCTTGGAGGAGTGGCAGTATCTATTGGAAGGAGCTGCATATCCTGTTATGGGCTTCACCGACCACAAAAATTTGGAATACTTATGTACCGCCAAAAGACTGAAACCCCGTCAGGCACGTTGGACTTTATTCTTCTCCCGTTTTCAACTGCATATTACCTATAGGCCCAGGTTGAAGAACGTAAAGCCAGATGCCTTGTCTCGGATGTTCTGCAAACCAGGAGGTTCCGCACCACCAGACGCCATCCTTTCTTCCCGGCACATCCTGATGACCCAGGAAGATTTACTGTCTCTGATCAGACGATCTCTGGGCGAATCCACTATGTCTCCGGATCCTAGGCTGACAATGAAGGATGGGCTGTGGTGGTTCCATGAAAAAATCTATATTCCAAAGGAACTACGTCTCACAGTGCTGGAACTTCGCACTCATTTTGGTGGCCTTCCGCTGACCAGGACTGCAGAAAATGTCAGCGCTTGTCCAGCCTGTACCCAAAACAAGACCAGCCGGGCTAAAGCTTGGGGTCTGTTAAACCCGCTTCCTATCCCAGAGCACCCATGGTCCCATATCTCAATGGACTTTAGTAGAGCTACCTCTATCTGAAATTGTGGACCGCCTGACCAAAGTGGCGCACTTCATTCCCATGAAAGGCACCCCTACCGCAGTCGAAACTGCAGAGACTTTCATTAAAGAAGTGGCTCGACTTCACAGGATTCCCGTTAACATAATTTCGGATCGTAGGGTGCAATTGACATCCCGGGTCTGGAAAGCCTTGTGTACTGCATTGGGAATAAAATTGGCGTTCTCATCGGCCTATCACTTCCAAACAAATGGCCAGACGGAAAGGACTAACCAGACCTTAGAACAATACCTCCGCTGTTACTCCTCTTTTGCTCAGGATGACTGGGTCTCGCTACTGCCAATAGCAGAGTTTGCCTACAACAATACCATACACTCAGCTACCAAGCAATCTCCATTTTGGGCGAATCTCGGCTACCACCCCACGTTCATACCCAATTTAATTGTGGAAAGCACAGTGCCAGCAGAACAAAAGACAATGGAATTCCTTGAAAGGAACAACAAACTGCTACAGGAGACACTGTCTCGGGCACAGGAGCACTATAAGAGGGCTTTTGACAAAAGGAGATGCGGGGAACTGGACTTACAACCAGGGGACTGGGTCTAGTTGGCAACCAAGAACCTGAGACTGTCTTGCCCGTCAAAAAAGCTGGGCACAAGATTCATTGGCCCTTTCCCGTGAAGAGAAGAATTAACAGGGTGGCGTATGAATTGGATCTTCCACCGTCCCTGCGGGTCCATCCAGTGTACCATGTCACCCTGCTAAAACCCATGGTCCAGGACCCCTTCCCAGATCGGAGGACGGCTCCACCAGAGCCGATTCTCGTGGATGGTGAGGAAGAATTTGAGGTGGAAGCCATCCTCGATTGCAGAAAAAGGGATGGTTCCCCCAGTTCTTGGTTAAATGGAAGGGGTTAGGGCCCGAAGAAAGCTCATGGGAACCTGAGGACCATATCCATGCTTAAGAACTTATTAAGTCGTTCTGGAAGAGACGCCCAGATCTAAGAGCCCATTTGGGCATCCGGAGGCTGCCCCTTGGAGGGGCAATGTAAGGAAGCATCTGTGGCCATTGGAATGCCTTGCATGGGCGCACGTAGCATGTGCACATGCCCGGCACTGGCGCCGAAATGGCCCATTTAAGCTGACAGCACCCTGTAGTGCTGTCCATTCTACAGTGTCTCAGTGTTCCGTAGCGATCTGTTCTGTGTTTTCCTCTTTACCTGTGACCCGGCTTGACCCCGTATCTGCTTGAACTCTGCCTGTACTGACCCCCAGCTTGCCTATGACCATTCTCCTGCCTGACCACTTTTTATTTCAGTTGCTCACCTGTTGCCGAACCTGCGTGCACCCCGATCCCCCAACTGCCTGCTTCTCCTGTTCTGCCCTGCCCGCATGTTGTTGACCCGGCCTGTACCACTACTCTTCAGTCTCGCACGGACCTCTGGACGACATCTCATCACCTTCTGTGTCTGTTCCTCGTGCTCCCCCCTGCGCTCTAGCACTCCCTGTCTGCTCTACTAGGGGTTCTGGAACCAGGGCCGTAAGGGAGGTTGCCTACTGCATAAGTCAGACTCTACCATCAGATATGTGACAAAGTCAGCAGCAGAAGGAGATGAGGATTTGCGAATGAACCCTCTAGAAAGTGCGTCTGTGACATTCTGCTCCATGGCTTTATCCTCAAAGACAGACAAATGGTAAACCCGGCCACGAGGGGGTATGGCACCAGGTTGGAGGTCAATTGAGCAATCATACAACAGATGTGGAGGCAAACTACCGGCTTGAATTTTATCAAAGACATCGCTAAATTTGCAGTATTCCTCCGGCAGGGAGGAGAGTGAAGAGGTACACAAGACCTTAGCCACTTTCTGAAAACATGTCTTACTGCATTGTGGCGGCCAGGAAAGAACCTCAGCATGAAGCCAATTATAAGAGGGGTTTTGCCTCTGTAACCAAGAATAACCAATAACAACCGGAAAATGAGGAGAGGAAATGACTTTGCAATTGGATTATCTCATGATGAGCAGCCCCTACGGCCATGGTCAACAGAGCAGTCTCATGAGTCACCTGGGCAGGCTGTAGAGGTCTCCCATCAATAGTCTCAATGGCAAGTGGAGTAGCCCGAAGCTGCAGTGGGATTGAGTGCTTAGACACAAAGGCACTATCTATGAACAGGCCTGCAGCCCCAGAGTCTATTAGCGCCTGTATCTATATGGATGACTCAGACCAAGAAAGGGTAACTGGGAACCAGGGTCTTATCCTTCTGGATAACTGGGGACGTAACAACGCCACCTAAGGTTTGTCCCCTACAGGACCTCAGGTGCAGGTGTTTCCTGGATGGGTAGGACAAGACTTCAAAAAGTGACCTGCCTGGCCACAATAAAAGCACAATCTCTCCCTCCTCCTAAAAGCTCTCTTATCCGCAGAGAGATGTGTGAAGCCCAACTGCATGGGTTCTACTTCACTGATAGGCTCAGAACCAGGAAGTATGGGAGGTGAGGGAGGCATGGGTGGGACTACAAAGCTTGGAGTCAAATGTACAGGAGGCTTCTGCAAGTGTTCCGCAAAGGAAGGTCTCTCTCGGAGTCTGGAGTCGATGAGAATGGAAAATGTGATCAACCTCTCCAGCTCAGTAGGTATGTCGTGGGCTGCTATCTCATCTTTGATGTTATCCGAGAGACCATGAGAAAAAGCAGCCACTAGAGCTTCATTGTTCCAAGCAATCTCTGCTGCCAGAGTACGGAATTCAATGGCATAATCGGCAACTGTTCTCGTACCCTGCTTGATAGATATGAGGATTTTGGCAGCGGTAGTGGAGCGTGTGGGAATGTCAAATACCCCTTTAAAGGAGGCTACAAACTCTGGGTAGCTCTGGACAACAGGTTTTTGCATCTTCCATAGAGGGTTTGCCCAGGCCAAGGCTCTGTCAGAAAGCAAAGAAAACACAAAGCCTTCTTTGCTTCAGTCTGTGGGAAACACCTGGGTCAGCATCTCAAAGTATATCCCAACCGGGTTGAGAAACTCTCTGCATTGAACTGGATCACCCCCAAATCGCTGGGGAAGTGGAGCAGAACCAGACATACCCCTTATAGAGGTAAAAGTTGAGGCGGGTGCCTGCACAGAGACTTGAGCATCAGCAGGAGCGGGCTGCAACACAGGTTGTGCCAGAACGGCCAACGTAGGAGGAAACAGGTGAGCAGTGTGATTCAGGAGCATCTGCACTGCTATGGCAAACTGATCCATGCGATGATCCTGCTCATCCAATCTGGAAAAAATATTACCAGCAAGTGGATTGTCTGCATGTCGCCTACTGTCAGGAACCATGAATCAGACCAAGACAGAAGTGCAGTAAAATCACACTTTTTAATAAAAAGGTAAAATGATACAAACAGAGTAAATGTGGTCAAAGCATAGCCAGGTTTTGGTAACCAGAGCAGATAGTCACAGCAAGCCAGTGAAACAGGAGTGTAGAGATCAGTGAGGTCAAACAGCATGCAGAGTCAGAAGCCAGGAGGAGACAGGAAAACACAGCAGAGATTTCTCCAGAGATGTTGACCAAGGCAAAGGCATCTGCGATCTGATCCAGGCAGTTTATATAGCAGAAGAGCTGGCTTAACGAGGCATGATATGATCATCAGGTGAGACAGAGTGGAAGCTGAGACTGGCAATTAAACCTCAGCTGAGCAGCTTGCTCTGAGAAGGGAGAGCTGAGCCCAGCCCTGACAACAATCTACTTGTTAAATTATTTGTACTTTAAATTACATCAGATCACCATTATTATTATCTACAAAATGTCTTGTAACATCTATGATTTTATTAGTTCTAATATTTGAGAGATGAACCATAACATGATCACCCTGACCTCTTGTTCTCTGCATGTATTGCTGACAGCAGGTTCTACAAGAGATGACAAATACCATATACCTGTATCTGGTCTGACAGTTTATCAACAGCAATACATTTAAATAAATAAATAATTGTATATTAAATATAATAAATAAGTAGTAATTGATCATAGATCATACATTTAGTTTCTAGTCTCAGACTAACAGATCTGTAAGAACAAAAAAATGTTTGGAGTAGAGTGTGTTGATGAGAAGGAAATCTTCATGGACCTGTTTTGGAAGTTCCTAGGTAGAGAGATGCCATTGTGGCGGGATGTGGCATGACAGACAGGATATCTTACAGGAGAAAGGGTATGTAGAGGTCTCCTTCACTTGAAGTCACTAATGAAAAGTTTTACAGAGGGGTGGATGGCAGTTCTTGTAAGGTTTCTTTTAATGAGACTGATGAAGAGCTACAAATCTAATTTGTAATTTGAAATTGGAAATTATACATAGAAATGCAATGCAGTTGATTTACTAAAACTGGAGAGTGCAAAATCTGGTGCAGCTGTGCATGGTAGTCAATCAGCTTCTAACTTTAGCTTGTTCAATTATGCTTTGCCAAAAAAAAAAAAAAAATCTGGAAGATGATTGGTTTCTATGCAGAGCTGCAACAAATTTAGCGTACTCCAGATTTAGTAAATCCCCCTAATAAGTACAAATTGAATTGGAAAAGTTTAAAAAAGTGCAATGTTTCCAAGCTTTGGATCATAAATTACATGTGAAGCCACACACTTTGGAAGGAGAAATTACTCAGGACAAAATGAATATAATGCCTCCAATGTGATGGGTCAGTTACTGTATATGAGATTGAAGAAGGGTCAGTTTGATGGTTAAGAAGGTTCTATTTTTAGGGTTAATTCTGCTCCTACAAATACCTGAAAGAGAGTTGGCTTCTTTGCCATTTAGGGGAACTGCTCGGTACAATTAGTCTCCTCAATGGGTTCATACTCTAGAAGCAGTGACAGGAAGAGAAAATTAATGGGTACACTTTCATAGAATAGAGAAGGAAAATAAAAAGAAGGGAAACTTAGCTGAGGGGGTATAAAATTAGGAAATATAGACAAACACAAGGCTTACACACTTGCAGTATCCTACATTTTTCAAGTTATAATTTGACTGCACACGGAGTGGAGGTTTTATCATGTGATCTTAATTATAAGGATTTGTTTTCTAGAAAATTCTCTTTGAGGAAAGTCAGTTCAGTTGGCTACATCTAGTAGTGTCTCTTCTTTTTATTAATATGATAAAAACAACAGCTTGGATTTTCAGGATTATGCACACTTTATAATCTGTGCACCATAGATGAAGGAGGTTATTCAGGTTTGAGGGTAACTAATAGATTACAGGCACTCACTAATTTTGAATATTACATCAGATTGTCACCAACATTGGATCTCTCTGTGAACCTCTGGAAATTTGGGAGATTCTCCAGCTTTTAGTAACAAAATTGTCTCTGTATTTACATAACACTTAACATGTTATCCAGAGACCATGAGGAAATTATAGTAATTGGCTCCAATGCCATGTCAATTCTTTATATTCTCTTATACCTCACAACCTTGGATCAGAGGCTTTGCTATACACCAATTATTATCTGAATCTTAAGATGTTTATTATGGAAGCAGTTTGTGTTTATGTGATATCATTGACCATATATGGTCATGTCTATATACAATATCATCAATGGCATCACCTGGTAGATCAGCCCTGTCATTCGGCATGAGTGAAGCAACAGGGCCAGACGTTTGTTGACTGACTTTTACTTTTGGCGGGTCGGCGGGTGTTGCGCAATATGAATGAGGTGAAACTACATCACTGGACAACGTGATTGGCATGGAGACATTTTTTTTTTTTTTTTACTCACACTTTAAGTTTGAATGCATAAGGCTATGTACCCCTTACTCATTCATCTATACCAGACCCTTATCCTAGATGATGGTCTGGTAAAAGGGTTAATAATATACCCCCATGCAAAAAAACAACAACACAGGGTTTCCCCCAAATTCAAAACATGCCCTTTAAGTCTGGTATAAAGTTTATGAGGACCTTGTGAAAAACAATGACTAGAGGTCCCCTCAAGTTGTATATGAGAGTCTTCAGAGTTGTATGGATTTTATGAGAGAACTACATGCAAAAAATAAGAAAACAAATCATGAAGTCTCCCCCAAACATTTATACCAAAACTTGAGCATGCAGCCTGAATGCCAGGGAAGGTGTGTGTGTGTGTGTGTGGGGTGTGGGGGGGGGAGGTGGGGGTAAGCTGGCAGCCCCTCCTCCTGAACCATTTCAGAACACATGCCTCAACATGGGGGTGGCTTACCATGGAGGGAAAGCACCTATTTCTGCCTTAGAAACCATTGACAGCAGGAAGCTGTCATGTTCACCCATGCCCTAAACATTCAGACAAACATCCGAACAGCGAGTGTGGTTCAAACTAACGTTCAGACTGAACACTCAGCTTATGCCTATACTCTACCCACTATAGAAGTTACCACCTGAAAGACATGTTATCTGTTGGTGTTCATTTTGTAGTCAGGAGGATACCCACCATTGGAAACAATATGAATGACTGTGGTAAATACAATAGACATGTGTAAATGTGGGCATACAAGCAGAAGCTATACCGCTCCAGATGAGACTGTCACACAATGCAATTTACATGGTGGTGCTAACCCCAGCTTGCCAACACGATACAGCAATATGAAGAAGTTTGGCCGCACACCACACTGTAGAGATGCTAAATCTTTTGTTTCATATATTGGATGAAAACAGCACAAAAGACAGAGTATGCTGGAACTGTTGCTAACGTATTTCACGCATATACTAGTGCTTAATAATAATAACAAGCAGGAAGTTGGAAATGTGATCCCTAAGTAGTCACCATACACCTACATGATAATTAAATTGAGACCACATTCCCAATGCCTCCTTTTCAATCATGAAGAAAGATTTGAGACAGGCAGATACAAATGCAAAACAATACAAAATAAGGCAAAACAAAACAAAACAGTGTAGTTAAAATCGTGAAAATATTGGTGATTAAGAAAAACAAAATGAGTTACATAAGAAAATATTAGAATTTCTGAGACTCTCTCCACAGTCCATCTCACAAACCAATTAATCTTGTTTGTGTGTTAGTCTTAATCATTGACAAAGAGAAGTTTGGGGGAGGACTCTGGAGATGAACACAGGACACCTGTACATACATGCATAAATTCAATTTACTCATAAACGTGACTAACGTCCCATTTAAAGTTGAGTCCATTGGGAATACAGGTTTGGAGCTGGAATATCCAGAATACCTCCCTTTTACATAACAAACGAAAAACATTACCCCCCCCCCCACTTAGGTGTCTGTACTTTTTCAATAATTTGAGCCTGTATAGCTGACATGTCCTCTACATGATGGTTATTAAAGTGTCAGGCCACATTTCTTAAATTTTTTTTTCCACACTTTACAAATGCTCATTAAAATGATCTTGAAGATGCCTTGTGGTCCTGCCCACATATTTTATGTGGCAGAGATCACAAGTGATGGCATAAATCACATATCGGGTGTTACAGTTGTAAAATTATTCTATTAAGAGTTCCTTTCCATTCACAGAGGAACTAACACATTCTCCTCTCAATATGTGGCTGCAACAAGGGCAACCAGATGAACCACGTCCATAGTTGCCCTTGAAATGCAGCCAAATGGTGAAAACTTTACCCACTGGATTGAAAAAAATGGTGACCAAAGTGGGTGCCCTTCTAGGTACTATGTGAATGCCATCTCTCAGTATGTCTGCACACACATTATTACTGTATAGAATGGGCAAATATCTATTGATGATACTTTTTACTGTATTGAACTCAGATTGATATCTTGCTTGTTTTTTTGTTAAAAGCGTTTCCCTGTTCTTATTTCTAGTGATATTCAGGGCCCTATCCAAAATCCATTTTGGATAGCCATTATTTAAAAAACCGCCCATACAGTACAGATGCTTCCCGCTCAAACTGTTGATCACTGCTGCAAATAAACCTGATTCACAAAAATTGGCTCACCAGAATCCCCTTAATTGTGTGTCTTGGATGGCCTGACTGAGCCTGGAGCAATGAGTTCTCCGAAAGTGGTTTCCTGTACAAGGTGGTACTGACCTCATTCCCGTGCTGGTCAGGTGAACATCCAAAAAGCAAATTTCTCTGTCATCAGAATGACCAGTGAATTGTAAATTCCTATTATTCTGTTTGAGATACATGAGGAATGAGTCCAGCTGTTTCAAACCATCCTTCATGTCCAGTATAAGATCATCAATGAATCTTAAATAAATTTTGATATACGGCCAGAAGAGGTTCTCCCTGGCATAGATGTGGATCCACTCCAACCAACCCATATAAAGGTTGGTGAGTGAGGGTGAAAATTTGACCCCCATCATGGCCCCGCTTCTCTGAAGGTAGAACTTACCATAAAAAGCAAAATAGTTGCGAGATATCAGGTACTCCAAAACCTCTAAAATATACACATGGTGTTCCATGGTAAAAGGTAAAATGATATTGCCTCAATCTCCAGTGGGTGTGGTATGGATGAATACAAACTTGTAACATCACATGTAACCCAAGAGTCCCCCTCCTCCCAGACAAAGTTATCCATCATTTTCAAAAGATGATTGGCATTTTTTAAGTAACCCAGGAGTTGTATAACAAGGGGTTGTAACTGTCTATCTAACCACTGTCCCAACCGCTCATTAATGGAGCTAGTCCCTGATATAATGGGCCTACCTTGTAGTGGGCTCAAGCCCTTGTGAGTCTTGGGTAAGTGGTAGAATGTGGGTACTATGGGGCACTCCGGTATCATTGTACTAGCCTCTTTAGAGTTAAGGAGACCAAGTCAAGCTCCTCTGTGGACTAAGTCTGTCAAAACCATATTGTATTTTTTGGTAGGGTCACCTCTCAATTTTACATATGTCAGATAACTGTTGCATGGCTTCCTCCCTGTATGTGTCTACATCCATGACCACAATCAAACCACCTTTATCTGAGTTACGTGTAATGATGAATTTGTCATTCTCTAAATCTCTCAGAGCAGTACTCAGTGGCTAAATTGTCATGCCAGGTTGTAGATTCCTCTCTTACTTTCTGTGCCAGTGCAGTTAGGTCAGGTTCAGTGAGTTTCTGAAATCTATCCATCTCGGGTGTGTGGGAAAAAATGCAGGCATTCTTGATGTTCCAGTTGTGCCTACATGGGCGACCCACACATAGATTATATTTAATGGGTTTGAAATTGAAATTTGAAATTAAGCAATTAGTAAACTGTCAGACCAGAGATATTAAGAGCCTTAAGTATTGTATTAGAAGCATAAAAAGAGTACCATCATCCAAATGAGTATTAGAAAGGAGAGCAGTTAGATTTGCCCCATTTGCAGGTCTTTACCTATGGGCTTCAAGCATGGACTATCTCGGCACTCAGGAAGTATACAAAGTTAGTTAAAAAAAAATATAATTTATTCAAATACATAATTACAATGAAAACATACATAACGGTTATAAACAAAAAAAGAAGCACAAAAAAAGGGGAAGAATATTAGTTAGCCGCTGGGAAAGGGGGAAAAATTGCGATCAACAGAAATTTGGGCCTTTTGATGCTAATTGAAGGCCTTACAGGACTGTTGAATTCCTTTCTCTCTCTACCGGTTCCGCGGACAAAAGCCGCTTCTTCAGGAGCATAGAAAGAAGAAATCTAAAGGTAATAGGAGTACAAGGAGTCCTCTTATATACAATATATTTAAAATATCAATAATACGGTGTTTTTCCCCCCACGGCGGACACGGGGGACAAAGAAGGAGTGCTGTAACTATATATAGTGTGTTGTATATTAATAAGGGTCCAATAGGGATATACTACAGGGTGGGCCATTTATATGGATACACCTTAATAAAATGGGAATGGTTGGTGATATTAACTTCCTGTTTGTGGCACATTAGTATATGTGAAGGGGAAAACTTTTAAAGATGGGTGGTGACCATGGCGGCCATTTTGAAGTCGGCCATTTTGAATCCAACTTTTGTTTTTTCAATAGGAAGAGGGTCATGTGACACATCAAACTTATTGGGAATTTCACAAGAAAAACAATGGTGTGCTTGGTTTTAATGTAACTTTATTCTTTCATGAGTTATTTACAAGTTTCTGAATAGAGGCTAATGCATAACATGTTGCAAAGGACCCACCTGGTAAAATTAGGACGGCGGGCTTAGCTTCACTGGAGGTGATTTGGACACCTATGTGGTGTCTGAATAGAAGGTAGCCTTATAGGAAGGCATCCAGTTCCTTGGGTGGAGGTATAAGTAGAGTAGATGTATATAACGAATTGTACAGTTAATAGATTTCAAAGCGCTGAAAAGCAGCCATGCTTCATACCTACAGCAAAGAGAACAGACATTTGCCTAAGAGATAGCGGAATGCAATGTGAGAGTGTAATGAATAGTCACAACTCACAACCTCCTACCATCAGGTAGATCAATAAAAAGGTAAAGGGGTATGCATATTGCAGACTCAGCAGCATCATGAAGCAGTGCCTTAAGACCTCCAGTAAAGCAGCCGTGCCAAAGCTCGCCGCCATGCACTGTTAAATGTCCCCTGCACACCTGATTATCGTTAGCTGGCTAATCAGCTGGGATCCGACTAGCTGTGCCCGGCCCCTCCCACAACGCATGCACGGTTGCGCACGTGTGTGACTTGGTGATGCTGCCCAAGAACTGGCAGCCAGGCGAGGGTGGAAGTGTTACCGAAGTACACTTCCGCTAACAGAGGGGTCGTGTGCCCGCCGCATGGGGGGAATACTGCCGCAATCCATAGATAGGGCAAGTATAGGGAAAGTAACTAAATACGTGAGTGCTGTTGTAGCACAGGTTTGGACACATGCAGAATACCAATGTGTAATAAAGGCATTCCCATGTAGGGTAATTATTACATATAGGATCATCCTCTATTACTGAGGGTTTTCCATATTAGTAGAGTGTTATAATGGCCCAAATACCAGGGGTTAAGGGGCACACAATCCAATAAATGTGTTTGAAATTAGTAATAGAATATGGGACCAAAGCAAAAAGGTTCCCCATTCCCAGCATGGATGAGGAACCGGGGGGAAGGGAGGGGTGTATTCCAGCTACATAATCTGGACTCAAAAAGGGATCCAAAGCCCAATGAGATTTACTGAAAAGGTTTGTAAGTGTGTACCTCATTGATACCAGGGGGAATAGTGGCCCTGAGCCGTTCAATCCACAGTGTTTCCCGCTGTAGAATTCGGCAGTAAAAGTCACCCCCCCCAGGATCTTCTGGGATCACTTTCAATACCATAAACTTAACACTCTCTATGTTAAATCTATGGTGTAGGCCAGTATGCCGACCAATCGTGGTACCTTTCCCCCCAGAGGTATAGTATAGGTGGTCACCCACACATTGTTGAAGCTCACATATCGTCTTGCCCACATAGAAGGCACCACACTCACAGACCATCAAGTATACTACTTCCCTGGTGCCACAATTGGCATGAACAGGGGATGAAAAATATTCACCATTGGGTAGAATAAATGTAGTACCCTCGAGGATCCAGGGGCAATGTGGACAAGTGCCACATTTAAATGTGCCCCAGGGTCTCGAGAGTCGTAAAGGTTCTGGCTGATAATGGCTGCCGGTCAGTGTATCTCCGAGTGAGGTAGCCCTCTGAAACACCAGCTCGGGAGTGGGTCAAATGTATTTAGTCAGTACATGGTGGTTCGAAAGGAGGTGTCAGTGTTGAGACAATACAGAACGAAGTTGCTGATGGTGGGCAGAGTACTTGGTGACCACCTTAACAGTTTCCTGTTGTTTAGAGTAAGAAGGACCATATAGAAGGGAGGCCCAGGAACGTGAGGAGGCTTTATTGAAAGCCTTCCTCAGATTCATAGAAGAATAGCCTCTCTCCAGGAGACGCTGGTGTAAGGGTGACGCTTGTTGAATGAAACTGTCAGACCAGATATGTGGTATATGTTATTTCTTGTATAGCCTGCTGTAAGTGGTATGTGGGAAGAATGAGAGGCCTATGTGATTATGTTAGTGATCATCTCTCGAATAGTACTAATAAGAACACAGATATTGCAAGACATTTTGTAGATCATAATAAAGGTGATCTGGTGACATTTACATTACAAATAACCCCAAGACTAGATCAACAAATCAGAGGAGATCGGTTCTCTCTCCTGAGCAGAAGTGAAGATTATTGTTTAACGTGGACGCTATGATCCTCAGATGAATGAACTTTGAGTGGGATGTGACACATATTTATGAGTGATATTCCAGTGCTTATAAGTGAGGATCTTTGTCTCTTACACTTTGGTTTTCTGTTTTTCCTCCCTCGACATTTCCTTTTCTGATGCTTTTTCTCCAACCATTTCCATACCTCCCCTTTTACTGCCTCCCCCTCCCATTGCCCCTTTCCCCCTCTCCCAAATCCAGTATCTCCTCTACCTCTCTCCTGCCTTATTTTTTGTCATCTGTCTCCCATTGGTAAGACACAACAGGAAGTGAGAGGAAAATTGTCCGTTAAGCAGCTGTCATTGGAACGAGTGTCCTCTTTGAAAGATTTTCCCTGTATTTCTGTTCTGGTTCTTAACATTTTTGTTGTGTCCCTTACATTCAGTTCAAGCTAAAAAAAAAAATGACAGGGGTTGTAACACATTACTTAACCACTTCAGCCCCGGATATGACCAGAGCACTTTTTACAATTTGGCACTGCACTGCTTTAACTGGTAATTGCGTGGTCATGCAAAGCTGTACCCAAACAAAATTTGCTCCCTTTTTTGCCACAAATAGAGCTTTTTTTGGTGGTATTTGATCACCTTTGCGTTTTTTATTTTTTGCAATTTTTTTTAATTATTTTTATTCAGTTTTAACAACATGCTCATTTACAAACAGTGGGGGAAGGCCCCTTCAACCCATCCCCCTTGCGACGACGCAGGGTTTTCCACTGTTCTGTACTAACTAACATAGGGCATACTAACTAGCATACCAACTTTCCCAACAAAAAAGAAAAAAGCTTCCAACACCGTGGCGGAGTCACCACTGTCCATCACCAGCCATCTGTGTACAAAAACCAGTTGACCTGCCAGGTAGTATTTCCTCCAGTCGGGTAGGGCCAAACCTCCCTGGTCCACCGGCTCCTGGAGCACCCTAGTTCCCACCCTTGGCGCCCTAAGTGCCCATAGGAAGGTGCTTGTTACCCCCTCCAACTTTTTGAAGTATGACTTGGGGACCCATAGTGGGGCATGCCTCAGAAAATAATGAACTATCGGGAGCACTTTCATTTTTAGTAGATTTATCCTACCCAGTATGGACAGTGGAAGTCTCTGCCAGGCCAGGGCCTTCTGCTTAATTAAGAGGATCAGTGGTAGCAAGTTGAGCCTAGTGTAGTCTTTCACGTCTGCGGTGATTTTAACCCCTAAATATGTGAGGGAGGTGACCCAGGCCAACGGTAGATCCGGGTCGGCCGCCCCCCTTGCCCCTTCGTCGATGGGTTGAATGGATGACTTGCCCCGATTTATTTTCGTCCCAGAATATTTGGTGAATTTGTTTAAGATATTAAGCGACGTCCGCAGAGACCCAGCCGGGCCCCCAATTAACAGCAGAATGTAGTCCGCGTAGAGAGCTAGGCACTCTTTTATAGATACCACAGCTTTAGCCTGAATTCCCGGGGCGACCGAAGGGCAATAGCAACGGGCTCCATTACCAGGGCCAAAAGTAAGGTGGACAGGGGGCACCCCTGTCTGGTTCCCCTTCCTATATCAAAGAACCCGGGGCTGATCTACCTAGTCTAATTGCTGTCTTAGGGGAGCTATAGAGCATGGTCACCCACCTCCTGAACACCGGCCCGAACCCCAATGCGCTCCAAGACCCTACTCATGTATTGCCAATCCACCGAATCAAAAGCCTTCTCAATGTCAATTGAGACTAAGATTCTCATTGGTGGATCCGGTAGAGGCAATTGAAGGTGAGTGAAAAGTCTGCGCAAGTTGGTGTTGGTAGACTTGCCAGGGATAAACTCTGTCTGGTCGGAGTAAACCAGGGAAGAAATGACCCCCGCAAGCCTAGTAGACAAGATCTTGGTGAGGATCATCAGGTCTGTGTTCAGGAGTGCTTTGGGACGGTAAGATGAGCATTGTAAGGGGTCCTTACCAGGCGTCAGAAGCAACACCATATAAGCCTCCATCATCGAAGGGGGGTGTCTCTCCTCCTCTAGGCATTGGGTCAACAGCCAGTTTATTCTGGGCGCTAGCAGCTCTACATTTGTTTTGTAAAAGTCAATGGAGAGACCGTCTGGCCCGGGGGCTTTATTTGGGGGAATGAAAAAATGGCCGCTTCAATATCTTTGTCTGTTATGGCGGCATCCAATGCCTCCATGTCCGCCTCTGCCAGTCGGGGAATTGTCAGCATATCTAATAGTGAATCCAGGGCGGACACTTCATATGTCGGTATGGGGCGTATAGGTTAGTAAAAAAATTTGAGAAAGCCGTCATTATACCAGGCGGGTCGGTGACTAAATCCCCTCCTCCATTTCTGATAACTGGTATGCTCAGGGCAGCGTGAGAGTCCGCCACCAACCTGGCAAGCAGCTTGCCATTTTTATCGCCCTCAGCGAAGAGGGAATGAGTCCTATCCCTCAGTTCGGCTTGCGCCAGATCCAAGAGATGGAGCGATAGAGCTCTCTTTGCATCCATCAATGCCACGCTGGGGAGTCTGCAAAGTTGTCTGCGCACTCCTCTTCCCCAGCCTGCAGCAATTTGATTTCAGCCACATGGTCCCTCCTCACCTCCTTTATGGCAGAGATGCTCTTGCCCCTAATCACGGCCTTGAAAGCATCCCACAGCATGTCAGGACCAGCCGTGCCCTCATTGGTTTCCCAATAAGCCAAGGTCATGGACTGGAGGCGGGCCTGAACAGTTTCATTTTGGAGCCATCCCGATGAGATCCTCCATCCTCCCCTCTCCTCCCCCCAAGGGACAAGGTGAGTAAGACTGGGGAGTGATCTGATACCCCCCATGCCAGGTATTCTACTCCCTGGACCCAGGGCAGGACACAGTCGTTACCAACGGTTAAATCAATCCTGGCTGAGGAGCGATGGGATGAAGACAATCGGGAGAAAGTCTTTTCCTGGGGATGTTTCCATCGCCACATCTCCGTCAGCCTGGCCACTAAGACCAAGAACCCAATTCTGCCGAACCTACCCTGGCAGGGCTGGACGAGTCCAACGCATCCAAAATCGCGCTGAAGTCGCCCATCACCACGAGAGGCAGGTGAGCATATGGGGCCACCCTGACAAACACATTATAGAGCAGTTGCACATTAAATGGTGGAGGCAGATAGACACTAATCAATAATATACAATGAAGCATATATCTAAAACCAACACAACATATCACCCCCCTGCGTCTGTTATTACCTGATGGATGGTGCAGGGTATCGCCTTGCTAATCAGAATTGAACCTCCCCGGGCATAAGTAGAATGGAATACCCGCTGAATCCACGGGCGCCGCAAGGCTAATACCCTCCCACCATCCAGGTGGGTTTCCTGTAACATAATAATATGAGGTTTAACATATTTTAGGTACTGAAACACAGATGCCCTTTTATATTTGTCATTCAATCACCTTATATTCCATGAAAGAACCTTGATTGAGTTAACCATTGGGGGGTACGTCTTTAATAAATTTGCAGGGCAAACTGAACACATGTCCAGTCATTACAGTGGGGTTTGATTCAGGCCGCCCCGGACACACAGGCGCCTGTGAAATGAGAGGGACAGTTTGCGCAAAAGTTATAGTGTTTACAAACTAGGGTACATTTTCTGGAATTTACGCAGCTTTTATTTTATGACTAGATAATTATATGTATGTGTTCCATGTAGATGGATAACAAATTCACTCTTAGAGCTGCAGCCCCCACCGTAACTTCACTTAGGGGTAGTTGAAAAAATGGTTTGTTTTATGGTGGATGTGGCGCCACTCTATTCAGGACAATATTATTGATGCAGTATGCCCTCTTATAGCCAAAAAACATATAACTATGCCCTGCTTTATTCACTTACAGGGTTAAATGGATGTAGGTAAGAAAGACTAAATTCTCAGTATAAATGGAGGTGGGTAAATATCAAGGTATATTCCTATTACAAAAAAAAGTGCTTGTGCAAATTTCATAAGGTGCTAAAGTGTCACATATGAGTTGCCTCACAAATTCTCCCAAAATATGCTAATGTCTGATAAATACATATAAATCAATATATAGAGAGCAAAACCGGATAAATTATATCTAGATATATGGAAATATATATACAATAAGGAAATAAAAATAAAAATAATAATAAATATAAATAAAAAATTAAAAAATGATATTATATAAATCGTGGTGATATGTAAACAAGTGACAATGATTATCCATATTTCAACAAATACATAAGATGCCAAAAATGATATGCACAAATGTATAAACAAATGTATATGTATACTGTGATCCATCAGAGATGTGAACCGTGCTCAACAGTCCATTCAAAAAATTGTGAAAAAACAACACCTCTTGAATAATGGTGCATAAGTGATTATTCCACTTCAATCATGTGCCAGGTGAGTCTGCTCCGTGCTCCCCAATGGTTAGAAAACTCACCAGACAACAATCCCCACCAGGGGGTGCCAGCATAGAGGTCTCAGGTGTTCCTATATTTCCTTCATCATCCAGGCATCCCTCATAATAGCGTACATGAAAAAGAGAAGAGCCGCTTTCTTGTGTAGTAGACGTCCAATGACAAAACGCGTAGAGCGGTGCCATACGTCGTACGTCACTTCCGTAATCAGCAGTGTAATCAGCAGTGGAACGCAGACAACACAGCGGACTGACCCAGGAAGCTGGGGAACCATTTGAACGCTCGTTAAATCTCCATAAATGTGAGTGGATTTTACTTGTTTACCATATTAAAGAGTTTTAATATACTACACAAGAAAGCGGCTCCTCTCTTTTTCATGTACGCTATTATGAGGGATGTCTGGATGATGAAGGAAATATAAGAACACCTGAGACCTCTATGCTGGCACACCCTGGTGGGGATTGTTGTCTGGTGAGTTTTTCTAACCATTGGGAAGCACGGAACAGACTCACCTGGCATTTTGAATTTGAATGCACAAAAACACAATATATTGCCCAAATGCTTGGTAAAATATAAAAGATGATTTCATGCCGAGTACATAGACACCAAGCATGACATGCTTTAAAAATTACACACACCCACGGAGCGGCGACAAACTAGATACATTTTTAAAAGCCTTTACAGTTTACCACTTTAGAATTACAGAGGAGGTCTGCTAGAATTATTGCCCTTGATCTGACGTTCGTGCTGATACCTCACATGCATGGTGCAATTTCTGTTTACATACATCACGAGACCGACGCTTGCGTTCACCTTTGCTCGTGTGCATTGCTTTTTAATTATTCATTTTGCTTTTTAATTTATTTTTACACTGTTCCTTTCATTTTTTAAATAATTTTTATTGTTATCACAAGGAATTTATATACCCCCTGTGATAAAAATAGGTAGTGTTGCATATTTTTTTTTTTTTTAATAAATTTGGAGTCTATTAGACTGTAGATCTCTCCTCAGCCCTTAAAGCATCTGACCACACTAAGATGGGTGTGATAAGATGCTTTCCCAATTTCCCAATGGCACTGTTTATATCCAGTGAAATTGAAGTCATGAAATGCTCGTAGCTTTTGGTTTCTTAGGCCATAGAGATGATTGGAGCCATTCTAGTCTTCGATCAGCTCTATGGTCAGCTGGGGGAATCACCGTCTGCATTCTCGCATTCCCCAGTGGGACAGGAGAGCCTGAGAAAACCACTCAAATATTAGCAACATACTAGTATGTCGCTGGTCCTTCATGGGCATATGTTGTAATGTTCTTTTTTTCATGCAGCCTGTGGGTTAAATGAAAAAAAGAATCAATCAGTGGGTATGCCCACCATTAGAAAACCGCCCTTCATCCACCCACTTCTAATGATGGGCATAGCACCGTTCTAAAAATATATACCGGAGCATAAGGCCAATCCACACCGATTTTCACCCTCTGCCCCTATGCTCTGGTATATATGCTCTATTTTTATCTGTGGTGGTGAAATAAACTCCTACAGCACTGAAGTCGCTGCTTTACGTATAGTGGGAGCAAAAGCTGTTACTGTCACCATAAATAAATCAGTGCTGCAGCTGAATGGCATACCTGAAAAGCAAAAAACAATTAGTAAAATACAGTAACACAAAAAAATTACATACCTGCAAAGAAAACACTATAAAACACAGTAACAATAAAACATTACAGGTAAGCATTAACATATAAAAAAAATGACATACCTGCAAAGAAAACATGATAAAAAAAGTAACAAAACATTACAGGTATGCATAAAAAAACATTAACAATACAGGCTGTCCCCTAGTTATAAACATTCGACTTACAAACGATTCCTACTTACAAACAGAGGTAGACAACAGGAAGTGACAGGAAATCTACCCCTAGGAAGGGAAATTCACTCCTGTAAGAGTTATTATGGGAAAAAGTTGTCTCCATTGAAGCTTTATCACCAATCCTTGTTTCCACAACAACCCAAAATTTTCAAAATCCAATTATCATTGGGGCAGGAAATGAGGTGAAATCTTCTGAACAGGGACATAGACAACAAAACAAGCATTACAGGGGCGTTACTCCTTCCCTATGCTATCCAAAAAGCTTAAAAATATTTTTTTCCCCTGGAACAACAATTAAAAAATGTACCTGTTCCGACTTACAAACAAATTCGACTTAAGAACAAACCTGCAGACCCTATCTTGTTTGTAACCCGGGGACCGCCTGTAGAGAGAGAACAATAGAGAGACAATAGAGAGAGAAAAACAAGAAACTTACAACTGTTTTTGTTTTTTTATTTTATATTTTTTGGGGGTTTTTATAACTTTTTTTATTTTTTGTGGTTTTAAAATTCAAATCTTTTTTTATTTATTTTTTTTGGTACCTTTTTTTTTAACAACAACAATGGTTCCAGGTTAGGGTCTCTCAAAATGCAGTGACATTGTGGAGACCCTGTGACAGTGTGCCCTATACCTGTGTAATGCTGTACCCTACGCTAATACTCAACTAGTGTGTGGTAGCACTGGAAACAGTCACCGATGCAAAGACCAGGCTAGCCAGGACAGGAGGGACAATAATAACGGGTGTCACACCTGTATTCGCATTGTCTGCAAACATGACATCTCTTTTGGGGGGCTAGGTTGGTAGGGGTACCAGAAAAGACATGCGGAAAATTCCGCTCATGCAGCTGGCTCACTGCATTTGGATTGGGAAGTTGGGGTACAGCACCATCTGGAAACAGAAGGGCTGTGACGATCTCTTCCTGGAATTTAGGAAGGATCCAGTCCATCCTGACGCTTTGTATAGGAATAAGTATACAGACACTTTTTTGTACCAGCATCTGGCGCCAACAACTGGTTGTCCACCCCTCCCATATTTAGGTTATATTCATGGACACAGAGAGGCTTCTCCACAACACCAGTCGCCATTGGAATTTGGACTGCCGTGTCTGCGTGAAAGGAGGAAAGAATGAAAACATTCTTTGTATCTCTCAACTTCACCGCAAGAAAATGATCACTTTTCAAGCAGGCTCTCTCCTCTCATCTAAGTCGGGATTCTGCCAGCCGTTGAGGGAAGCTCCGGCGATTAGGTCACCCGGTTCCACATGCGCCAATTCCATGATCATAGAGGTGACTAAAATGTGGCACGCTTGAGTAGTAATTGTCCACTTTCCGAATAAGGGTGACACCAAGTCCTACACAATCTTGCCAGCTCTCCCTATGTAGTCCAAGCAGTCAGGGGGCTCCTCGTGATTATCTTTTCCCTTGTAAACCATAAAACTACATGTATAGCCTGTGGTCCTGTCATAGAGCTTATACATCTTCACCCCGTATCTGGCACGCTTGCTAGGGAGGTACTGTTTGAAAGCAAGACGGCCAGAAAACTTAATCAGGGACTCATCTACACAGACAACTTGGTCGGGAATAAACAAGGCTGCAAAATTTTGGTTGACATGGTTTATGAGGGGCCAAATTTTGTGGCATCGATCAAATTCAGGGTCACCCCGAGAACGACAGAGTTCATTATCATTGAATTGCATGAAACGCAGGATATGCTCGTATCGTGCCCTGGTCATGCAAGCAGATAACACGGGCATACGGTAATTTGGGTTAGTGGACCAATATGACCATAACTCTGATTTTATAGTTATGCCCATGAGGAGGGAAAGGCCCAGAAAGGTATTACATTTGGAAATAGTAATAGGTTTCCAATCTCTGGCAAGTGACAAATGGGGATTAGCGGTGATGAATTGACCAGCATACAATTTACTTTGGTCCACAATAGATCTGTAGAGATCTTCGGTGAAAAACAGAAAATAAACATCAAGGGCCGTAAAATCAACTGTTTCCACCTGAATTTTGGGTTGGCCAGTGAATGGAGGAAGTATGGGCGCTGAATCAGTGCTGGGTTGCCAATTAGGGTTAGAAAATTCAGCTGGGCACTGTGGGCTCTGCGGGCCTGTCTTTGTCTTCTTCGTGGCTGTGGGATATTATTTGTGCTAGCCACACCAGCTTGAACTGCACTTATGGGACTCACCACATCACCAAGTGTTACTGCAGTGCTGGTTGTACGACCAGGGTGTACTAAATTTAAAATTGTGATCACCCGGGTATATAACCCATATGTGCCAGCATCCCATAAAATAGCAAAAAACAATGAAAAAAAACCCTAGAGTTGTTGGGACTTTCAAAGCACACTAAATGATATTAAATATATAAAAATAATACAATTTATTGAGAATACAAAAAATCAAGGTAAAACAACCATACAACATGTATAGCCGAAATTAACCTCAAAGACAGGGTTATTCAAAGGCAAAAGTTGTCTTGCAGCTTGAAAATACTTTGTGTCAATGGCCCGACATGTTTCAGGATAAACAATTCCCTTCTTCAGGGGCATTCATTAAGACAACGCAAGATACATGCTGCAAAATATAATGTATATACATTAATGGCCCCCAATAGATAAATCTCCCACGGACATACTTTTTGGGGAGCAATTGGCATACATTTATACATAACAATTTCCCATGTATATGATACAAGAAAAGATTACCTTGTTAGGACATGTTCCAAACCTGCCTCGGGTCAAAGCCAACCCTACAATGCACAACAACAGCCAGTTGCTGCTGGTGAGGCTCCCTCATATGGTGTGGGAGTGCCAAGGTGGTGGGTGGGTATGGGTGCCTCAAAGACCACTGAACTCCCAAATAGGCCCGTCAATACATTGACCAGGACACCGCAGACCGCTTGGCCCCTGGCATGTATCCACACCTTCAATGGTTAGTCTCTAAGGGGAAATGTACAAAAAAGTAGTCACAAACTATGTCAGACGGCCAAAACGACCAAATTCAAACTTTTAAGAAATGTGAAATGGTGGACTGATCTATAAGAGATTTGTCCCACTAGCAAAACGAGGGTATAATTAAATAGACCCCCTAGATAGCTCGAGTATAGTGTAGGATTGCAAGCAGTCCATATCATTCAAATAACTGCTAACCAGACTATGCTGGATATATCTTGAAATAATGGTGATACAGCATGTTCTAGCCCCCAGCAGTAATCCAAGCCTTGTCTTTCTAACACACATTACGGTAAGCTCCCTGCGGATTGCCTCTTGCTATACTTGCTTCTTGTGCTGTTGGGATTGGTCCTCGGTCGGTCCTATACAGCCCACTAAATGAGGACCAGCAAGCTCATTGGGTGCATTCTTTCGAAATCTATGCATATGATGTCAAGCATGATATGTATTTTTTTTTGTATTCTTTTTTCTACATTCTTTTTTGTATAGATTTTTTGTATTCTCAATAAATTGTATTATTTTTATATATTCAATATCAGTTACTGTGCTTTGAAAGTCCCAACAACTCTAGGAGGTTTTTTCATTGTTTTTTGACCAGGGTGTACTAGGCAGCTGGTGCTTGCCAGTTCACCATAAGGATGGCTCTCTGCTCCATACGAGAGCTCTGCGGTTCTTGCACCTCAACAACAGCAGAATGGGGCTGGGAATGCTTGACCTTAGCAGGGACCACAATGCCGTCATCAGAGCTATCTGTCAGGGTGCCGCTGCTCTCTACGGGTTTGTATACTGAGCCTGAATCGAATAGTAGAGCTTCCCCAACGCTCTCCCCTGTCATGCTCAGCATCACATAAGCCTCTTCACTAGTGTACCTCGGATTGGACATGTTGGGCTTTAAATTCATAGGTACACTAGTGTGACTCACAGGCAAAAAAGCACACCTGGTTGTCAGAGCCTGTTTCAATTGCTACCAAAATCACTGTCAGCATTCGCAGGGATCAGGTGTGAACTCTGCAAACACTGCAGATGTGTTGTGTTTTGTAAGTGACGGTGATCTAGTGATACTGCACTTGGGTGGGCTGGGCTGGGCGGAGGCTAGCAGGTATCTGGGCTGATCACCACATTTTTAGAACACTAATCTAGTGGGGACGCTAATATAGACCTGATCAGATCTCAGATATTGATCTGTTCAGATAATATACTACTAACTGACCTATCTAGTGTATGTGTGAGCGTCAGAGTACCTCACTAATCTGACCCTGCACCTACCTGCGCCTACTACTACCTACCCTAACACTGATTAGTGTCACAAGTGACACAAGTACAGTGATCAGTGAAAGATCTGATCACTGCACTACAGTGGCGGTCCATCTATCAGGGCGCACGAGCGCCGTCCCCTCTCTCCTGTCACCCCCTCTATGTCATGGATGGATTCATGCATAGCATGAATCTATCCATGGCTGCCCGTGACCACCCCCCCATTCATGCAGCCGGCCCCTTTGTGGCCCCGCCGCATGAATTACTGCGGCAGGGGGTGTCCATGAAGCATCTCATTAGAGCTGTAGGCTCTAATTCACTTCATTAAAGTGTGGCTTGTGGCGCACTTATGAGCATGCTAATATACCACAAGGTGCATTATAGATCAATACTGCTATATAGTGTTTTTGCACTAATAAAACTTGCTGGATCTCCTGTGCCTTTGGATCTTTTTTATTTTGCTTTAGCATTTCATACATTTTTTATTGTGTTTGGGGAAACATTTAGAGCTTTGTTAATTTTAACTGATATATGTTTTTTTTTCCTTTTTAACTGGTAGTATCTTTTAATATCTACAAAAACATCAATACATTTTAGACATGTTTCACTGATACACTATATGAAGATAAAATAATATACATTTAACTATATGCATAGTATTTTACAGGAAGCATTTCAACAAAACATGATTACTTTAATATTGTTAGAAACCTGTGCAGTACTCTAATTAAACACAGTATAAATGCGATGAATTATAAACATTAGTCATCTCTTTAATGGCATGATGGTAACATATTTGCAAGAATGAAGAGTAAATTAATTATGTGTGCTAGCTGACATGCTAAATATCTAATCTCATCAAACTGTAAATCGCTTTCTTGTACATTCCAACACTTTGCCCACTCATTTGGCTATTGTAATGCGCAAAATAAGGAGCCTATTTTCCCAGTTAAGAAAATCATTAATTCCCTTGGGCTTTTAAATGGCGCCAGAATGATTAATGTTGTTGTGCTATTTCTTGTTAAAATGTGTATAATTAAGTTTAAAACTTCTATAGCACTTCTGGTAAGGAAAATACTGGTAGATTGTTCTCATCAATAATCATGGTGGAAATTTTGCTGAACTTCTTTGGTTAAAGGGGATGTTATGTTTTTTAGTTTGCACTTCTCTCTAAATTTTGAAATTCTTAATGTTAAAGATAAAAGAAAAATATGAGTACTACACATTACAGCTAACATATCCTAAATTAATAAAAGATTTACATGGTTTAGAGCCAAAGAACCTAATTAATTTGAAAGTTCATGGAAAACATAAAAGCAGTTCAGTATCTTTGTTGATACTGTAATTGCAAACACTAAAAGCAATGCTGTGAATCTGTTAAACAGTTTTTTGTTCATGCTTTTTCCCATGAAGAAAGAGATCACACTGTATTCTTTGCTCACAAATCATCAGTTTGTAGCAGAAGACCAGGAAGCCAGGTACAGAATTCTGCCCAGGTGCTGCAGAGTACCCACTGTTCTTAATAAAGCTACCACTCTAAGGGAACCATACTATACACATCTTCTATAAATGCCCATTTATGCCTTCATTTCTGGGGAGACATTAAAAACAAATGATGCATCCCACAGAAATAACACTAAGGGATGTTCCCATGGCCCTTCACCTTAACTTGACTCCACTACCCAAGGCCCGTTACTAATATTCCCTACCTATTCATTTCCTCCAATGCAGCAAGATCATGCATACCACTGAAGTGGAAGTGTACTGAACTCCCCTCTATATGCCTGTGGATCTTGTTAGTTAATAAGATCAGCTGAATTCAAGATCATACTGCCTCATTGAAACTCAGGTAAGACAAATTTCACTCCACCTGGTTCTACTGGAATGCTTTCTGCTTCACAGAGGAATAGTAAGAACATGTCTCAGTCCAATCTGAGGTTATTCATGGGTCTTGACCAGATACCCACATAAATTCCTGACACATTGACAGACTGGCCCTGGGGCAGTGGAGGGTGAGAGAGGATTCTAGTCCCATTTTTCTCTTCTTCATTAGGTGTACCACCCTCTCCCCTTTCCAACCCCTCACTCCTTTCTTTCACCACATTTTTTTTCCTTGTCTCCCTCACCCTGATTGTCTTATTTCTCTCTCCTTACCATTCACTGTTTACTTACCCTCCTCTCTTCCATGTTCTGTTTAACCACTTGCCGACCCACTCAGTAGATATACTGTGACTGAGAAGCACAGCCAGGCACCGCAATATACCTGTCCAATCAGGAAGTGTACTTCCTGATTGGACAGCACGTGTGCTCCCTGCTAACCGGTGTTGTGATTAGCTACGGAACAAGTTTGGCAGCAGGTTTCATTTTTTCATTTTCATTTTTTGGGGAAAGTCCCTCTCTCTGAACAGAGCTCTTCAGATTCCTTTCTGCTCCGGTAAATTACCTGGATTGCCAGTGTATCTAGGCTAAATCCTGCTGGAGCAAAGCCAAGTGACTCCAGTGACTTCCCATAGGGGCGTGCTAACGTGGACACACCAGTCCCCCAGCTTGTGTGGTGTGTGGGGTGTCTGGTGCCCCATGCACTGCGATCTGAGCTCAGGGAGAGATGCTGGCTGCCAGAGTGGACTGAAGCTGCAGTCACCTCCTCAGCTCTGATGTCTATAGGCAGGAAGAGGAGCTGGGAAGCAGGAGGGACACCGCTGCAGCTGTGCATGATCTGTTGTGCTGATCTAAGGTCTGTAATTAATTCACTACAGACCTCAGGTACTTGGGTGGGATGCGCGGGGGGTAAGTTAATAAAAATTAATACTTGCGATGATTGCGGGTGGGGGAGATTGGGTAAGAGAATACTGTATGTGCTAGGAGGGAGGAGAGAGAACTTGTGCTAGAAGGGGGTTTGATATGAAATTTGACCACCCACCTGCACAAGTCCTCTCTCCTCCCAAAGTGCCCCCTAGTACACACAGTATAATTTGGATTAGAAGAAGTGAGGATTTGTGTTTCGGGGAGAAGTTTTGTACTGGGAAGGGGGATTCCGGTGGAGTAGACTTGTGCTGGTGTGGGGGATTTGGGGGAAAGAGGAGTTGTGCTGGGAAAGATGGGGGAAGGAATTGACCCAGGATTGGGGGGTTGTGCTGGAAGGGAGGAAATGGGGTAGAGGATCTGTGCTATAGCTGAAGAGAGGATTTGTGCTGGGAAAGGGGATGGGTAGGTTCTCCTGGGGGAATCTGAAGAAGGGGAAGAAGGGTTTTTGCTGGGGTGGGGGGGAGAAGGTGTTTTGCTGTGATAGGGGGGTATGGATTTGTGCTTGACGTGGGGAGAGGACTTGTGCTGGGAAGGAACTTGGGGGTGGTGTATTTGTGCTGAGATGAAGATTTGGGGAAGATTTGTGCTAGAAATTAGGAAAGGATTTAAACTGGGAGAAGATCTGTGCTAGAAAAGGGATTGGGGGGATAATACTTGAAGAGGGGGGAGAGAATCTTTGTTGGGAGAAGATTTGTGTTGGGAGGGGAGATTTGTTTTGGGAGGGGGGGAGAGGGTCTGTTCTGGAGGGTGGGTGGGAGTGGTATTTATTGCTGAAAGGGTAAAGTTGGGGAGGGGTTAATTTTGCACTCTCCTTACCGCTACACTGTGTATTGTGGAGGAGAAGGGAGGGGGGTGGCAGGAGGACGGTGAGGGGGGAGCACTAAAATGCACCTTCCTTTTGTATAAATAAATCCTTGCACTGACCCTGCCTTTCACCTCCCTCTCCTCCTTTTGGCCATGGAGTTCACTTCATCCGACTTTATTGAGGGCAGCCGGCTGGAGCATCCATTGATCCCGGGAGCAACAGGGGGCAGGAAGGGGGTCAGTGTGTATTGATTTATTTATTGAGGACCAAATAATCTATTGATCTAAAGTGAGTCGGTTCCCCTCTTGGCTGGTTAGGGGTGGGGTCGGGGAGGTGGCTGGTGGCTTCTTGAAACTGCAGCACTGTGCGTATCCTCCGGAATGATGTGAGCTGTGCAGCCACTGCCTCGACCCTGCGATCGGCTCCCAAATCCTCTCCTGTCTCCCCACCCAGCAGAAGAGGGGATGGCATATGCTGTGAGGGGTGAGCTTGATGGGAGGGAGGGGGCTTAGGTTATCAGAACTAAAAAAAAAAGATTGAGGCACTTGGAGGATGGTCCCCCTCCCCTCTCACATGTGTACATCAGGAGCATATGTTGGCTACTGAGAGTGGGTATTATATGATTTCCAATGTACTAAAATGGAGCATGTGCTAGCGGACAGTAGACATCAGGTAGCTGGATCTGAGACCCACTTGATGGGCTCATTTGGCAAAGTACTTGAGCCTCCATCCTCCCCACGATACATTGCTGCCTCTACACACTCCTGCTTATCTCTAATGGAAAAGAAATGCACTCATTACCCGCACAGCACCCATACCATCTCCTACTCTATGCTACAAACTTTGTACTGCTCATTTGTAAAATATACTCACACCCCATCTGTGATCCTTCTCCTCCCCAGTACTGGTGGGACTCCTGCAATAGTCTTGATCCCTTCTCCTGCCTATCAAGCCTCCCCAGTAGTAGCGGGACTTCTGTTATACCCCTGATCCTTTTTATGTCTGTCAAGTCTCTCCAGCATTGGTGGGACTCCTGTCATAGTCCTGATCCCTCTCCTGTCTATCAAGCCTTCCCAGCATTGGTGGGACTCCTGTCCTAGCCAAGACTCACCCCCCGACTCCATTGTCTCATCCACCAATGATAACTTGTTTGAATTATTTTTCCTTTATGGGCGTGAGTGGGGCCTCATGTCTAAGTTTTGCCTAGGGCCTCACAAAGCCTAGAGCTGCCTCTGATTAGCGACGTTAGCTAGCATTAGAGTCAGTTAGCATCCCTCCCAACCAATGTTAATTAGCGTCAGATTGCCCGCCACACTATCGCAGTCACACTATAAGTTGCTGATCACCTCCATTACTAGTATAGTGTCTGTACGGATCAGTATCTTGATTATGATCATTGGCAACTTTTAGTTGCCACCAGGTACCTGTAATACGTTAGTGCTCAAAATGTCCAAAGGAGTTACACTAGCGAGGAGGCCTACAGGATTCTCAGCATGACAGATAAGAATGAAGGGAAAGCCTCTCTGTCAGAATCTGTTCCAGAATAAGAACCTGTAGTAAGCAATGGCACCCTGACAGCTATCTCAGATTATGGTGAAGAGGTCCTTGTTAACCACTTAAGGACCGGAAGGATTTCCAGCTTTAGGACCGGAGCCCTTTTTGCGATTCGGCGCTGCGTCGCTTTAACTGAAAATTGCGCGGCCGTGCAACGTTGTACCCAAACGAAATTTGCGTCCTTTTTTTCCCACAAACAGAGCTTTCTTTTGGTGGTATTTGATCACCGCTGCGTCATTTCTGATCACCGCTATAATCAAAAGAAGAGCGACAATTTTGCAAAAAAACCCAAATTTCTTACTTTTTGCTAAAATACAAATCCAAAAAAAAAAAAATATAAAAAAACATTTTTTTTCACCGTTTTTGGCCGATTTATATTCTTCCTTATATTTGCGATAAAAAAAATCGCAATCTGCGTTTATTGATTGGTTTGCGCAAAAGTGGACGCGTTTACGGATGATGAGAATTCATTTTTGGGGTTTTTATTTTTTACTAGTAATGGCGGCGATCTGTGATTTTTAGCGGTACTGCGATATTTCAGCGGACATGTCGGACGATTTTGACACTTTTTTGGGACCATTGGCATTTATACAGCGATCAGTGCTACAAAAATGCACTGATTACTGTGTAAATGCCATTGGCAGTGAAGGGGTTAACCTGCAGGGGGCGCTCTAAGGGTTAAGTATGTTCCCTGGGCGTGTTCTAACTGTATGGGGACTGCCCTAGCTGGGGAAGGGAAGTGGTCACAGCCTCCATGTACAGGAAGGCTGTGATCACAGCCCTTCCCCCTTCACAGAGCGGAGGTCCGTGTTTACATACACGGACCTCCGTTCTTTCACTCCGGGGGGGGGCATCGCGGGTGGCCGGCGGCAATCGAAGCCGCCGCACCCGCTCCCTGGCCCTCCCCGGACACAGTGAGCGCACCTCCGGCGGCGCGCGCGCTCACTGTGGGCGATCTGGCGGCGATTCGCCTTACAGCGCCACTTTGCCGCCGTCAATTGCCGATTGACGGTCGGCAAGTGGTTAAAGCAGAGCTCCAGCTCAGCAACAAGTCAGCAGCTACAAATACTATAGCTGCTGACTTTTAATATTAGGACACCTGCCTGTCCAGAGATCACGCGATGTTGGCACCCCAGTTGATTTTTCCATTGGCTGTCGGGTGCTGCCGCCACCATTCCTTGCAAGGGAAACCGGCAGTGAAGCCATGTGGCTTCACAGCCGGCTCCCTACTGCACATGCCCGAAGCACACTACACTTTCTGAATAGGCCGGGGGCGGTGAAAGGAGGAGGGGGACTGAACTTTCCCCTCCCCCCTGAAAGGTGCCAAATATGGCAGCAGAGGGGGGAGAAAGCAAACAAGAGGGGCTTCCCATTTTGGGTGGAGTTCCGCTTTAACATCAGGCGTGTCCGACCCGATGTTGCTGAAGTGCTAGAAACGCATGCTTATGCTCATATGTAGCAGGGCCCAAGTACTAGCGCTACTTTTTGGTGACCTGGCAAGTACCAGCAGTGTAGTACAAGCTGGTGAGGTGGCTAGCACTAGTTGTGTAATGCAACTGCACCAAGAAATCGAGCACAGGCCTGTAGAGCCCATAGTAGACTTCCAAGGCTGCTTGCAAACCCTAATTGGTTGCCCCCAGATGCAGCAGCACCTGTTATCCCCCCATTCACATCCCAGTCAACCTTTTTGAGCTGTTTTTCACCGAAGACTGCTATAATCTGATTGTGGACCAAATTACTCTTTACGACCAACAGTACATCACCACCAACCCAAATTCAACTATGGTGGAAACCTATCACGATTTTTGAATGTGAAACATTTTTGGGCCTAACCCTTAATATGGGCATTACAAAAAAGAATGAATTGTGCTCATGTTGGTCCACAGACCTGATTCATCATATGCCTGTGTCCTCCACTGCAGTGGCCAAGATATGAGAAAATAATGTGCTTTATGCATTTCAGTGACAATACCCTTTGTTGTCCTGGGGTGACCCTGGCTATGATTGGTTCCACAAAATTTAGCCTCTCATAAATTACTTGTCCCAGAAATTTGCATATGTGTATATGCCCCAACAAAGCATGCCAGATATAGGGTCAAACTGCTCTGTGAGAAGGCCACAGGTTATACATACCACTTTAGAATTTATGAGGGAAAAAACAGTCAAGTGGAGCCCCTGTATGCCCAGACTACATGGGAGCGATGGTAAGATAGTGTGGTACTTGTTGTCACTAGAGTTGATCGAACCTCTGGAAGTCCGGGTTCGGCAGGTTCGGCCAAACTTCGGGACAAAGTCCGGGTTCGGGTCCGGACTTGACCCGAACTTTGACCCGGACCCCGAACCCCATTGAAATCAATGGGGACCCGAACTTTTAGGCCGATTTAAAACACCTTGGTTAGTATCGGTCCCAGTGGGGTCCTGTTGTTTCCCATAACAGTGACTTTACGTATTTCGTGTAATAAAAGAGTATAGAACCGGTGACGTCACCTCCTGTGTCCGTATACTACTTAGTCCAGACACCTGGTTGTAC
>BLSH010453388.1:1895-27195 GCA_018402905.1 Glandirana rugosa
AGCTGTTGCTTTAAGGGAAAGATTATTGTTCTAAAATCATCTCCAAAGTGTGTGGGAAAAGTCTATTGCAGGCGCATAGAGCCATATTACTGTTCTAAAATCATCTCCAAAGTGTGTGGGAAAAGTCTATTGCAGCTGCATAGAGCCATATAACTGTTCTAAAATCATCTTCAAAGTGTGTGGGAAAAGCCTATTGCAGCCGCATAGAGCCATATTACTGTTCTAAAATCATCTTCGAAGTGTGTGGGAAAAGCCTATTGCAGGCACATAGAGCCATATTACTGTTCTAAAATCATCTCCAAAGTGTATGGGAAAAACCTATTTCAGGGGCATAGAGCCATATTACTGTTCTTCCAGCCGCATAGAGCCATATTACTGTTCTTCCAGCCGCATAGAACCATATTACTGTTCTTCTAGCTGCATAGAGAGCCATATTATTGTTCTAAATTTTAGAACAATAATATGGCTCTATGCGCGTAATAAAATACCAGAACCCCCCCCCCCCCCCGAACCTGGACGTTTTTTGAAAAGTCCGGGTTCAGGTCTGGGTCCCAGACACCCAAAAGTTCGGTACGGACCCGAACTTTATAGGCCGGGTTCGCTCAACTCTAGTTGTCACCCTTGTTCTGTAAGGGATACCATTTGTACATGGACAATTTTTATGCAAGCAAACCATTTTTGGGCATTTGTTCATTAAACAAATTGTAAACTGTGGCCTATTTTCTCAGTGAAGAACTGCTAGCAGTAAAATGGAAGAACAAATGTGATGTATTCCTTCTGTCTTCCATTCACCTAGTCATGTGTCATATGGTGTCATTAGAAAGCCACTTTGCGTCCATGACTATAATCTAAATATGGCAGCTATAGACCAAATGATGAAGCCATATTTAGACTCCTGCTGAGCTAGACACTGGCAGTGTGTAAGAAAGTGTCTATCTATTTATTTCAATTGGTTATATAGAATGCTTTTGTTATTTACAAAACTACTGTAAGAACTGAATCCTTCCTAAAATTTCATGAAGCAATCATCCCAGCCCTTTGGTATCCAGGAGGCACTGTAGCCCAAAGCCCAAATCCAGATGCAGTTAGCCGACTGCATGAAAGAAATTTTCCACATGTTCCCCAACCTTCCCCAACACAAAGGCCATCCCCAAAAGGATGTATCTGTGGTAATACGTAATAAGGCGTGACACTCACTTTTTGGTCCCTCCTGTCCTGGCCAACCTGGCTTCTGCCTCAGGGACTGCTTCCGTCGCTACCACACTCTAGTGGACTATTAGTCTAGAGTACAGCATGGCAGAGTCTAGGGAACCTCATGGCACACAATTCTGCACAAGAAGGGTCTTTAACCAGTTGCCAACCAGCCACCACAGTTGTACTGTGGCAGGTTGGCTCGGCTGCGCAAACTGCTGTCAATGTACATCGGCCCCGCATGTGCGATTTGCAGGCGAGCGTGCATGAGTGATCTGTGTATCTTGAAAGCAGCAGGGTGCTGTCAGTGCCTGCATTGTTGCAGGGGAAGATTTTTCCATCTGCAGTTAAAAAATAATGTATATACCCAGCATTAACAGCATGGGGTGGTCAGCGGGAGGTAGCTCCTATGCTTTTGGTATATTGTTTTGTTCACTTTTATTTTGGCTGAGATTTCTTCAACTATATTGATCAATGTGAATGGAGGAATTGATTAAGCTCTTTTTTTATATACAATATCACAAGTGAGTGGATGTGTGGCCAACGTTTCTAATAGTGGGTATACCATAAACCTTTTCAGGCAGAAATCCCTTCATACACATTCATCAATGTGAAAGATGTAATCTGCTAGCTTTTTTGGTTCAGTCCCTTGGCTTAGACTTCACTTTTGGTTGCCACATAGCCACACCCCGGTCGGAAGTGGCGTTTAAGCCGGAACTGGAAGTGATATGGCAGGTGCGCCCAATGGTTTCGGATGTGGTTAGTGTAAAAAAAATACTTTATTTTTTTCCTATTACAAATACTTGTGGCTCAGCTTGCCTACCAGAAAATACCTTGGGGTGTCTACTTTCCAAAAGGGGTCAATTGGGGATCTGTTTGTACAGTCCTGGCATTTTAGTGCCTCAAGAAATGTGATCAGTGGTGCAAAAGTCAGAGCTGCTTAAAAGCTGCATAAATCGTTGCATAAATACCATCATTTGTAGATGCTATATCCTTTACACAAACAAATTAATATATACTTATTGGGATTTATTTTTACAACAGAAATGTAGCAGAGAGTGAGCTATAGTATTGTCTAAAAGTATCCAAAATAGCAGCTGGAGAATTTCTGATATAGCTGTAGCAGAGTAATCGCATTCCGCCAGCATGGCCAAGAATTTCCCATTTTTATCTCCCTGTTTAAAGAGGTTTTGTTTGCTATTTTTTGGTCTAATCTAACTAATTTTTTCATGTGTAGATTAAGATTTAGTTGTGCCACCATTAATAATTTGAAGTTTCTTATACTGGGATCAATACCATGCGTTTATTTTTGGCATTCCACTATGCTTTGCAAAGATCGCCCAGTGGATGCTTGGTTATTCCTAAATGCAGCTATAGTTGAGATGTATTGTCCCCTTATAACAAACTTAAAAGCATCCCATACTATTCCTTGAGAAGATGTTCCCTCATTTTTTCCCCAATATTCTGTTACCAATGGTGTCATGGTTTTTTTTTATATCTGGATGAGTAATCCAGTGTGGACCTAGTCGTCACATGTGTGCATTTCTAACGGCTGGAATGCCTATCACTACCTTCAATGGGCAGTTATCTGACAGACCGCTTGGTAAATAAATAGCCTCCTTGATATCCGATAACATAGCGGAGTTAGCAAAAGCTAGATCCATTCTGGAGGATGTTTTGTATGTAGTGGAGAAACAGGAGTACACCAGTTTATCTGAATTCCTCCATCTCCATATTTCTGTTACCCCTATTGCTTGCACCCAGTTATATAGTTCTGCGGAATAATACCTCGGTGGCAGGGGTCTATCCAACTCTGGAGAGTTACTGTTACAACCATGACTGATGCAACTCCCTTATAAAAAAAAGGAGAAACCCGCAAAACAAAAAAAAAACAAAGAAAAAAACTCCAGCCCCCCTCCCCCCAGAAAAAAAAAATCCCCTGAGTAGTTTCCTTGTGATCTTATAAACCAGAGCCCTGTAGCTGGTGTTATTGTAACAAAAAAAACATGATTTTATCTGTGCATGTTATGCCTTTATACAGCGAGAAAAGAAAAATAGGGATTTTATAGGATATTTAAACAGTTTTCCTGGGAAAGAAAAAAAAATACTAGTGACCAAATCAACTCTACGTTTCAAAAGAAAAACAGAAAAAAAAAGAAAAAAACCCCCAAAAACTATTTTTATACCATTAAAAAAAAAAAATTGTAATTAAAGTGCTAGTATTATATTCCCTATAGCCTCTGTTAACCACTATTGCCCATATCCATCTTTATTTAGTGGGTGTCTAACCACTCCATTGCTGTTGTGGGAGTTTCAAAAAACCTAGTGCTGTCACCATCTATCAAACGTAATTAACTGGAGAATAAGAGACTAAATTTAAATCCCTTGTCTCATAATCTTTTCTGGGACTCTGTAAAAGTTCTTCTTTGTTGTTCTTTCTTTGGTGGATAGTCCGAAAAAAATAAAAGCTCAGAGCCCTCATATTGCAGGTCCTTTTTTACTTGTGCAGCTGTTAGAATACAGTTTCTATTTCGGTAATTCAACAAGCGTATCAGGAAGAGATGGGGAAAGGCCCCCTGCACGCTCTATTGGATGAGGACAGCTCTAACCCACACTATCACCTATTTTTACAGAAGCCCTCCCCATATGGGTCAGCTTCCCTGGTCACACACACTGATCCCTCGATTTGGATGTTTTGGTCTATGGATGTGGTCCTTGTTGGGGCATGTGGACCGCGCCCCTCATCTCAGCTCCCGGTTGGGGATACCCCCACACGGGGTGCGTCCGGTTCTCAGTGCTATACCTCTCCATGCAGCTATTATGGTAAATAATATATTTACTTTTTACATCTTCCCTTTTTTTCCCCCTTTCCCCTTTTTTTTTACGATAATATCTATACATTTTTATTAATTACAGTTATCAAATACGTGCATGCTCCTGACGAGTGGGTACAAACCTCCACGAAATGCGTAGCGCTGACATATGCTGTACTAATTACTATACGAACTGACATATGCCATACTAATTATTATACAATGTGCCAATTTTCATTACCCTGTGCAATATATATTTGTTTCTATTTCATGTGTATTATTTGAAATATAGAGGCGAGATGCCCAAAATATATGTATAAGGATGCGTATAAATTGTTCAGAATGCTAATTGATGAAAATTGTCTCAATAAAAATGAATGCTTTTACAACCCTTGTGCCTCATTTAAAGTCCCACTTCCCCCTTTTGTTTATCATTCAACCCGGGATGGAGGCATATGGCCTATATGACCATTGCCTCATTTAAAGTCCCAACTTGCTTCTCTTTTTTTGCTGCACATAATTTGGGTTGGTGGCACACGGGTTGGAACTCAGTTCCACCTTTTTTATATATTCACATTATTATATTTATTGTTTTCAGTATTACAATCAAGTCCCTCATACAATTCTGATTCCGACCATTTATCCTTTTGCCCATTTGCTGCATGTGATGGGTCGCCTGATCCGGCCTTGGGAGCTTATTTGGCTCCCATCCCTTCCCGGAGCTGTGACGCCCTCTAGCGGGTTCTCCTCTCAACCCCCCCACATAGGGTTGTGTGGATGGCCCCACGTGGGGCGTCGGTGTCATGCCTTGCGCACTAAATGTTGTGCTTCTCCTTGCGAGGCGCCACATCTCCGGCGTGCGTTCCATCAAACGGCTGTGCGGGAGAACAGGTGATTGGAGCCGTTGATGAGCGGTGATTCGCTCTTTCGTCTGGCGCCGACTCCCCCCTGCAATACACACTGCCATGACGTTGATGGGGGGTGTGGTGGCCGTGCCTATAAGTTCCACCTCCCACTCATTCACTGTTTCACCTGTCTCGACTCCACTCTCATTCACCACACCATTTCCATCTAGACACCGTGAACTCCACAGGTATAGGCACCTCTCTCTCCTTACTTTGTTCTGTTGTGTTTTAATTTTCAACATTATGGTGGTTCCTTCCCCGTTTGTCTCACTGTTGGTTTTCTCTTTTTTCACCCTCTTGCTTCCTCCTGTCCTATTGGATAAGGGAAGTTCTAACCCACACTATCACCTATTTCTACAGAAGCCCTCCCCATATGGGTCAGCTTCCCTGGTCACACACACTGAACCCTCGATTGGACGTTTTGGTCTATTGATGTGGTCCCTATTGGGGCATGTGGACCGCGCGCCCCCATTTCAGCTCCCTGTCGGGGATACCCCCACACGGGGTGTGTCCGGTTCTCAGTGCTATACCTCTCCATGCAGCTATTATGGTAAATAATATATTTACTTTTTACATCTTCTCTTTTTTTTCCCCTCCCCTCTTCCCATTATTTTTTTTTACGATAATATCTATACATTTATTAATTACAGTTATCAAATACGTGCATGCTCCTGACGAGTGGGTACAAACCTCCACCAAGCGCGTAGAGCTTACATATGCCATACTAATTACTATACAAGCTCACATATGCCATACTAATTATTATACAAAGTGCCAATTTTCATTACCCTGTGCAATATATATTTGTTTCTAGTTTATGTGTATTATTTGATATATAGAGGCGAGATGCCCAAAATGTATGTATAAGGATGCGTATGAATTGTTCACAATGCTAATTGATGAAAATTGTCTCAATAAAAATGAATGCTTTTACAACCCGTGTGCCTCATTTAAAGTCCCACTTCCCCCTTTTGTTTATCATATTTTTAAGATATTTTTAGGATATTTTTAGGAGATTGTCTAGAGGGTTTATAGGATATCGGTGGTCAAGAGTCTTATTTATATGTATATAGATTGATATTATGTAAGAATGCTAGTCATTCATTATTCTCTCGTTTATGTGATTTTTTTCTTTGTATTTCAGCACTGCACACCGAGTATGTTTGTCAACCCTCTGACAGATTTCCTCTGTTTCCGAATTTGTCTATACATGTATGAGAGGCATACATCCTTCTCTCCGTCTTCCCCTCTGCACTATGCAGTCATGTACATCCCTTCCTCCTTGTAGTGGGATATATATTCTTCCATCTACTAGGAAGAATGGTGAGAGTGCTTTATGGCGTTCTTGTCCATCATTACTACTTTTATTTCAATTTTTTTCTTCATTTATGTGACTTCTTATCTGCATTTTCTCTTTTCTCATTACATTTTCTTTTACTTCTTTCCATTTTAAGAGTAAAATTATGGTAATTTACAGAACACCACATCTCCTTACGCTATTTAATAGGTGTTCGTGTTAAATAATGGCGGCTTGGGTTCTGCTGTATCCAGGGTCTCTTCGTTATAGAACTTGGGGATAGTCCATTTACTTACACTTTCTTTTGATATTTTTTTGACAGGTGTCTGTGTGAGTGCGTGCCCGTCTTACGGCCCTTCTCCCATCCTGCGGTTGTCAGTGCAATCGGACTACATGGTCTGTGGATGTGTGCCGCATGACAGACTCGGTCTTTTCAAAACATAATATATTTGTGTTAAGGATACCCAGAGCTTTGTGAACATCAATTTACATCAACCATGCTTTATGTTTATGGCTTATGGATTATATTAATACCCGATGTCTGTTGTGAGCATACAATCAATATTGATTTTGGGATACATATTATGATCTGTCTACCACATGTTGTTCCACTATGGTTTTTTACTACCTGTCTATTATGTTTTGTATACTTGTTAAGAAACAAAACTTTTTAATGTGTTATGTATCCACCAGTGGGGGTTCTTTTGGGTATCACACATGTGGGCGATCTCCCCGGTTTTCAGGAGGGGATTATTCTCATGTGCGACTCAGAGGTTACACCCAGAGGTATGCTTTCAATTAAGCCTGATTGATGGTGTGCGTTCCTCATAGGACGGCTCTTAGGATCCGGATAGGGATGGACCCAAATATATGTCGGCTGTGGACATGCAGATATCAGCTATGATTAAGCACCAGTGACGTTGGTCTGAAACACGTCAGCTGGTGACCCACTACCTCCAGTATTCTGCTTGATGTGACACTTTGTACTTGGATTTTATGAAATTCTCACAATAAAGGTAATTGCAATGAGTGCAGACGTCCAGCATCTTGTTTTCTCCAAATATGTTACCCTGTTAAATGTGAATGATTAAGTAAAAAATAAAAAAAAACAAAGATCCATTCACATCAGTCTCTGACTTCCTTAGAAGCTCATAATCGAATGCCTCTTCCACCGAGAATGTTTTTGGATTATGGGAGGAAACCTCAACACTCTGAGAAAACCAACAAAAATATATATAATGATATTGTACATGATTACCTACATTTTAGGATGTGTTGTATTTACACGTATTTTCGATACACTGTATTTTTTAAAAGGTCTATTTGAATTGACTTGAATGATTAAATTGCAGATCAACCTACCTAAAATGCAGTACCCAAGACATATACACAATCCACTGCAAGGCCCTAAATAGATATGAACAAACTTTATTAAAAATAATAGATTTTTTGCCTGCCTCTACATCTTCCTTGCATCGGAAAATGCAAAATGAAATTGGTGGAACTACCACCATAGCAGCCAACACGTTTACTATGGGGCCTGAGTCTTGGGTGATCTGGTTAGGACACAGAGATATTAAGCTTTGGGCAGAATGATCTCTTTTTCTGCCATTCACACAGGGCCAGGCTTCCCCATGCAGACTTCCATCAGTATGGGACCCACACAGGATTTGACAGCTCACCAGATCGCCGCTATCATTTATAAACACAGAAGTTGGCAATTCTGACAGATGATATAATACAGAGTGCAATAGAAGAGGTATAGCAAAATACTTCCTCTGTAGGCTACTGTGTTTACAAAAGATTGCAGTGATCAGATGAGCTTCCAAATCCTCTTTTGTCAGGATCGTGTTTTGTTTGCCATGCTGTACCTCTCCTATTCAACACCTCTTCATTCCATATGCCATCCTATTCCTCACAGCCCTATAATAGTAACTGAGTAAAGTTCAGGGCTACTTCTGTAGTAGGAGAGTCACGTTGCACTGGGCAGTAGCATGTACAGAGACATTGGAAGTGTGCCTCTGGGTTCTCAACTGCCTGGCTATAAAGACTTGCAGTTGCTCAGACCATCATACTGAACCCCTGGGTTTAGAAATCTGATGTAAAAGGTATTTTGTATTGAATAAAAGTGGGCAGAACCCTTATATGCAAGGTTGATATTTGGACTGTGTCTTTAAAGCTATACCCTTGATACTAATCGTCACAATGGCATTATATGTGAATGCCCAAACCCAAGCCTTGTCAGCCTCCACGTATAGAGTTTTCACAGTGTTCACCAGCCTTTTGCTCCAACAGACATGACCTGCTGCTCCCATGGCTGCAGAGCACTGCGCGACTCAGGTGAACTTGAATTGGTCTTGAAAAGTATAAGACAGGTAGATACAGTGTTCATACCCCTTGACATTTTCCACATTTTGTCATGTTACAACCAAAAACGTAGATGTATTTTATTGGGATTTTATGTGATAGACCAACACAAAGTGGCACATAATTGTGAAGTGGAAGGTAAATGGTTTTCAATTTTTTTTACACATAAATATGTGAAAAGTTTGGTGTGCATTTGTATTCAGCCCCCCAAGTCAATACTTTTATAGATCAACCTTTCACTGCAATTACAGCTGTAAGTGTTTTTGGGGATGTCTTTACCAGCTTTGCACATCTAGAGAGTGACATTTTTGCCCATTCTTCTTTGCAAAATACCTCAAGCTCTGTCAGATTGGATGGAGAGCATCTGTGAACAGCAATTTTCAAGTCTTACCCTAGATTCTCAATTGTACTTAGGTCTGGACTTTGACTGGGCTATTCTAACACATGAATATGCTTTGATGTAAACCCGTTCCATTATAGCTCTGGCTGTGTGTTTAGGGCCATTGTCCTGCTGGAAGGTAAACTTCTGCCCCAGTCTCAAGTCTTTTGCAGACTCTAACAGGATTTCCTTTTATTTGGCTCCATCCATCTTCTCATCAACTCTTACCAGCTCCCATCCTCAAAACATGATGCTGCCACCACTATATTTCATGGTGGGGATAGTGTGTTCAGGGTGATGTGCAGTGTTAGTTTTCCACCACACATAGCGTTTTGCTTTTAGGCCAAAAAGTTCAATTTTGGTCTTATCTGACCAGAGCACCTTCTTCCACATGTTTGCTTTGTCCCCTGGCCTGTCAGTTTAGGTGCACAGCCATGTCTTGGTAGGTTTGCAATTGTACCATACTCTTTCCATTTTCTGATCATGGATTGAAGAGCCTGTGAGATGTTCAAAGCTTGGGATATTTTTTATAACTTAACTCTGCTTTAAACTTCTCCACAACTTTATCTCTGACCTTCCTGGTGTGTCCCTTGGCCTTCATGATGCTGTTTGTTCACTAAGGTACTCTAACAAACCTCTGAGGGCTTCACAGAACAGCTGTATTTATAACGAGATTAAATTACACACAGGCGGACTATTTACTAATTAGGTGACTTCTGAAGGCAATTGGATCCACTGGACTTTAGCTAGGTGTCAGAGTATCAGAGTAAAGGGGGCTAAATACAAATGCACACCACACTTTTCAGATATTAATTTAAAAAACATGTATAATTTTCCTTCCACTTCCCAATTATGTGTTACTTTGTGTTGGTCTGTCACCTAAAATCCAAATAAAATACATTTATGTTTTTCGTTGCAACATGACAAAATGTGGACATTTTCAATGGGGTATGAATACTTTTTCAAGGCACTGTATGTAAATCCTAAAGAGAATATTTCCAGGCTGCCTATGAGACACTCTGCTACTATATATAATATACAGCGATTAGCCATAACGTTATGACCACCCTCCTAATATTGAGTATGACCCCCTTTTACTAAAACAGCCCTGACCCATTAAGGCACGGACGCCAAAGTAACATCCACATGAATGGCAGGACCAAAGGTTTCCCAGAACATTGCCCAAAGCATCACACTGCCTCTGCTGACTTACCTTCTTATACCGCATCCTGGTACTATCTCTTCCCCAGGTAAGTGATGCACACACACCCGGCCATCCACATGATGTAAAAGAAAATGTGTTCAAAAGAAAGGGACTTTGAGGCCTATATGGACAAGATACAGTAAAGACAGCATAAATTGTAAAAAAATCCTATATTTTATTAACAATTAGGATAAAAAGTGCCTAGAAAAGACACGGACTAAAAAAAATAACATGATGTATGGAATGAAGGACAATACATAACATAGGCTAGGCAGATACATATAAACCTCCTGAATGTGAAAAGAACTGTGAAACCTCCAACACGTTTTGAGATAGTTAAACCATACAAGCTCTTCTTCAGGGATGTTCAAAGTTTGCACAGGAGGAGCTTGTATTGAATGGAGCAGACAAAGTGTATCACCAACAGCCTTCCTAGGTATGGGGGGAAGGAAATTGCAAAGGAGAAATATGGGATACTCTGGTGAAACCAACGGCTAAAATAGTTTATCCAGATAGCTGGCTGAGTCAATCAGTGTATCTTGGAGCAGGGGACAGAGACGACTCCTGAACAGCCACCCCACTGCGTCTAAATGTCCCCACTGGGGGTGCACTTGAAGGGAACCCCGACTGGTTGCACTTGGGCCATAAGAAAAACCAATATGTTTATAGTGAACTAGAGCCAACCAAGGGCATGTCCACAATATCCATAGGGGTCACTAGATTGAGCATTTACCAGTGGGGACCAGGATATAGGCCAGCTATGGATGCTAAAAAATGAAGGTGCAACACATTGGTTGCAAATGGTGCCTACCTAGGAAGGCTGTTGGTGATACACTTTGTCTGCTCCATTCAATTCGAGCTCCTCCTGTGCAAACTTTGATCGTCCCTGAAGAAGAGCTTGTATGGCTTAACTATCTCGAAACGTGTTGGATGTTTCACAGTTGTTTTCACATTCAGGAGGTTTATATGTATCTGCCTAGCCTATGTTATGTATTGTCATTCATTCCATACATCATGTTGTAATTTTTTTCAGTCCGTGTCTTTTCAAAGCACTTTTTATCCTAATTGTTATTAAAATATAGGATTTTTTTTACAATGTATGCTGTCTTTACTGTATCTTGTCCATATATGCCTCAAAGTCCCTTTCTTTTGGAGGGTTTCCCAAACCTTTTTTCTTTGCAATCCGGGATGCTGGCGTATGTTTAGGGTTCCCACCACACCCACTGCTTTTTAAAAGAAAATGTGATTCAGCAGACCAGGCCACCTTCTTCCATTGCTCCGTAGTCCAGTTCTGATGTTCATGTGACCATTGTAAAAGCTTTTGACTGTGGACACGGGTCACCATGAGCTTCACAGCCCCATACACAACAAACTGCAATGCTCATTTTTTTCTGTTTTCACCACATCAACTTCATGGGCAACATGTTCACTTGCTGTCTAATATGTCCTATTACTTTTAAGATGCCATTGTAACAAGATATTCCCTTTACCTGTCCATGCTATAATGTTATGGCTGATATATATTCATAAATACACACACACACAAAATACGAGGTTTACACATATATATATATATATATATATACACAAAATATATACACACAAAACACAAGGGGGTTAGAGCACAAAGAGCATAAATATTTGCTGCTAATAAGGAATGTTCCAGCACCTTCAGGTATTTCTGCCTTTTTATTTTAATCACTGACCTGCACTATGCAGTAGAAATGGAAATATGTCTGTGCTTAGGTCTCAGGGCTGGTGCAAGGATTTTGACACCCTAGGCTAAACCTAATTTTGCTGCCCCCCATTGGTCCCACCCCTGACTCCACCCCATTTGCCCTGCCCATGTGACAGGAGGCGATGCTATACTGGAATCATCGAGTCTGCTTCCTCTAGCACTGGCTTCAGTGCTGCGCTGTGCCTCTAATTACACCACTGGTCAGACAGAGCAGCTGCCCGAGACTGAGTTAGTAACATGCTGCAGCCTGCCGAGCATGTAAGTGAGAATGCTTACCAGAAAATGGTGGTATAGCAGCAAAAGTGTTGAAATCCCTTGTAGTATGGTCTGTCATAGACGTTCCTTTCCAGGTTCAAGGTAATCTTGACACTTACTTAGAGGGGTGTTGGGCCTCTTGATGGGCGAATGATGTCACTCAAGAGAGGATTTGTGTTGAGATAGAAACAAGAAGATGCTCCATAGCATAATTCAGTAAACCACAGAAATGTATTAAAAATGTGGATTAAAAACACTTACATAGATAAAAAATAAATGAGCTGTAATCCCTGTGAGGCTCCACGTCATTGCTCCCCCAAAGCCCACCCGCCCCCTTCCTCCCTCTTACCACCCTACTGGGCCACTCCCCTCCACAAAGGCCACGCTCACCTCCCCATATATGGTCGACTTCCCCATACCAAGAGCCCCCTAGAGGCTATCAGCTGGTCTGCTAGCCTGAATAACATCCCTCTTCTCAACATTCCCCCACCCCCCCTCCAGTTATCCCGGTTATCCCTCTCACAAAGGCGCAGGAGAGCAAGGACAACCCCCTACATCTCGCCCAAATCTCTAGCTCCAAACGTCATATCGGATATTGTCCTATTTAATAGGCCTTATAACCTGAGACTCGGACACTCAGGCCATGACAAGCTGCCAAGGAAACTTATACCGATGGACACGACAATCTAATTCCCCCCCATCCCCCGGTTCGGTCTGACCTCCGACAAGGTACTGCAGTGGGGGATCCCCTCCGACTATGCTGACTCCTTGTCACCACACTCAACTATAGCACAAGCCCCAGGGGTAACCTCAGGGGTAACAATCCGACTCTCCAAATGTTTAACCGCTCTATGTTTTTGGTTATAATGTGTATCGGATGTTGACACTGTTTCCTATCTTATGCCTGAAATACCTTTGTACTTGTTCTTCGTGAAAACCCAAAAAACACACGGACATGTGCATAACCTGTTATTACATGAAAAAATGCTTCTTATTGGCTTTTACCCTGGACATCTAACTGAGCATAAAGTTGTGCCTTGCATTTCAAATGTGCTTGGCAAGATATTAACATTGATGCTATAATGTGTTTTGTTTCTTTTCATGCCTAATTAAACAAGGAGGTCAGTGTTTTAAAGAGACCACTGTAACTTCAGGACGATAACATTAAAGCCAAGCAAAACCGTGAAAAAAAAACAAAAAAAAAAAAAAAAACAAATTAGTGGATATTTATTTGGTCTTTGTGAAAGTTATAGAGTCTACAAGCTATGGTGCCAATCACTGAATATTGATCACACCTGATGTACTGATGGCCTATGTCATTTCCTGAGATCCTAACAAGCCAGGAAAGTACAAATGCCTCCCAAATGACCCTTTCTTGGAAAGTAGACATTCCAAGGCATTTAGTAAGGGTTATGGTGAATTTTTTGAAGTTGTATTTTTTTCCCACAATTCTTTGCAAAATTAATCCCCCCCCCCCCAAAAAAAAATTGTCATATGTTAACGGGTTATTTCTCACACCCAGCATATGCATACCACAAATTACACCCTAAAACACATTCTACTACTCCTCCTGAGTATGGCGATACCACGTGTGAGTCTTTTACACAGCCAGGCCACATACAGAGGCCCAACATGTAGGGATCGCCATCAGGCGTTCTAGGAGCATAAATTACACATATAATTTCTTGACTACCTCTTACATTTTTGAAGGTCCTGGAGCACCAGGACAATGGAAACGTCAAAAAAATGACCCCATTTTTTAAAGTAAACACCCCAACGTATATTCTAGGAGGCATAGTGAGTCTTTTGAACATGTCATTTTTTCCACACGTTTTTGGAAAATGTGGAAAGAAAATGAAAACGCATTTTTTTTTCACACAAAGTTGTCCATTTATACAATATTTCTAACACATAGCATGTACATAGAAAAAATGACACCCCAAAATATATTCTGCTACTCCTCCTCCTGAGAATGGCGATACCACATGTGTGACACTTTTACACAGCCTGACCACATACAGAGGCCCAACATGCAGGGAGCACCGTCAGGTGTTCTAGGGCCATACATTTAGAATCGAATTTGACCATCTTTTACACTATTGTGAGGCACTGTGGTGGCATGGATAGGCACTGTAGTGGCACAGATGGGCAGGGTAGTGGCATGGATGGGCACTGTAGTGGCATGGATCGCCACTGTAATGGCACGGATGGGCAGTGTAGTGGCATGGTTGGGCAGTGTAGTGGCACGGTTGGGCAATATAGTGGCATGGATGGGCACTGTAGTGGCACAGATGGCACTGTAGTGGCATGGATGTGTCACGGATGAGAACTGATGCGGTATGGATGAGCATGAATGAGGCACAAATGAGCCATGGATGGGGATGGATGGCTGGGTGAGCATGGATGGATGGCTGGGTGAGCATAGATGGATGGATGGGTGAGCACGGATGGATGGGTGAGCACGGCTGGGTGGGTGAGCATGGATGGATGGCTGGGTGAGCATGGCTGGGTGGGTGAGCATGGATGGATGGCTGGGTGAGCACGGCTGGGTGGGTGAGCATGGATGGATGGGTGAGCATGGATGGATGGGTGAGCATGGACGCATGGCTGGGTGGGTGAGCATGGATGGGTGGGTGAGTATGGATGGATGGCTGGGTGAGCATGCATGAATGGATGGGTGAGCATGGATGGATGGTTGAGCACGGCTGGGTGGGTGAGCATGGATGGATGGATCGGTGAGCACGGCTGGGTGGGTGAGCATGGATGGATGGCTGGGTGAGCATGGATGAGCATGCATGGCTGGATGGGTGAGCATGGATGGATGGGTGGGTGAGGATGGATTGGGTGAGGATGCGTGGGGGGTGGATGGGTGGGTGATGATGGCTGGGTGGGTGATGATGGCTGTCTGGGTGATTGATGGCTGGGTGGGTGTGCATTCCTGTCACATAGCAGTGCTGTGGGCATTACACATCGCCCACAGCACTGCACACGTCTTCTCCCCCCCCCCCTCCTCTCACAATGCACCGATTGGTGAGGAGAGAGAAAAGCCGGCGCTTCCGCCGGCTTGTTTACATGTGACCGTGCCGTCATTTCACGGCGCGATCACGTGGTAAAAGGCCGCTCACAGCGGCCATTCACTGCGATACGTGATCAGTCGGGTCCCCTGTGCGCGGGAAGCGCGATTCTGGGAGGACGTCAATAGACGTCCTCCCAGAATTAAGCAACCGCCCTGTAGACGTCTTTTGTCTATAGGGCGGTTGTTAACTGGTTAAAGGTTGGCTCTTTGCTTGAGTAAGGACTGGGTGTGCAAGGAGCAAAGTGGTGGAACAGAATGTACAGTGCATCCGGAAAGTATTCACAGTGCTTCACTTTTTTTCACATTTTGTTATGTTACAGCCTTACTCCAAAATTAATTCATTTTCCTCAAAATTTTACAAACCGTACCCCATAATGACAATGTGAAACAAGTTTGTTTGAAATCTTTGCAAATTTATTAAATATAAAAAAAAAATCACATGTACAGAAGTATTCACAGCATTTGCCATGACACTAAAAATTGAGCTCAGGTGCATCCTGTTTCCACTTATCATCCTTGAGATGTTTCTACAACTTTGGAGTCCACCTGTGATAAATTCAGTCAATTTGACATGATTTGGAAAGACACACAACTGTCTATATAAGGTCCCACAGTTAACAGTGCATGTCAGAGCACAAACCAAGCAATGAAGTTCAAGGAATTGTCTGTAGGCCTCTGAGACAGGATTGTATCGAGGCACAGAGCTGGGGAAGGGGACAGCCTTTCACTCGGAAGCTCAGTGTGCTGCTGTTTCTCCTCCTCTAGTTCTTATGCAGCTGAGAATAGAGGGTATGTGATCACTTATAAAATGGGGAAAAAGGTATTTATAATGTTTTTTTATATGTATACACAAATGTTTTTTGCCTTTATTTTTCTATTTATCTATAAACATGACGGCGTGGGACCGAGCACTGTCAGAAGAGAAGAGGATCTCAGCTGGACAACACTGGATCCACTAGGAGGGTGAGTATCTGAAATGTGCAGAATTTAGCACCAGGTAATTAGGGGTTTAAAAAAATGGGGAGGGGGGGTGGAAATGGTACATCCACTTCAAGAAAATCTAAACTGGATGTTAATATGTTCTGCTTTTGGCGCTTTCTTCCTTGCACATCCAAGCTATGGAAACCAAACTTGGGGTTCTAATCCTTACCCTCTCCACCCAAAAAACTTTGGCTTTACATGCACTTTAAGCACGCATCATGCCTACATGTATTAAAAGCCAAGTTCATCTTTAACCACTTGCCACCCATAAAATGTCCTATGACCTGTTAGGGTTTCAGTGGATATATTGGGACCTGCAGGCATCACCTCGGTATCCAAATTTTCATCTGGTGATTCTCTTTACAGTAGAAGTTATTGGAGTGGCTACAGAGCCGCTTGATCACTTCTACAGGCAGTAGAAAGGGGTGCCCCCCCCTTGTTTTGCTGCCGCCATTCCCAGGCTTTCCCATCCAGTCAGGGAGCCCAGGACCTCCTCAACCAGTGGCATTGGCTGCATTACCGAGAGAGAGAGAACTCCCTGTGCTCATGTCAAGCACAAACGCATATATAAGTCCCGCACACATATGTAAACGGTGATTGTACCACACATGTGAGGGATCGCCATAGACGTCACATGTGTTGACACAGTTATTTTAACCCCAAACCACCTGTGTAACTCTAAACTGGTAACCTGTAAAGCCTTTTAAAGCATCGCATATGGAGATTTTTAGGTACTTATTATCATGGGTGTAAATAAAGGATTACATATAAAAAACACATACAAATGGTTACTTTATGTAAATTATGATATTATAAAGTCTCTTTGTGCGTGTCCTTGTGCTTCCATATACAATGTCATCTAGGGCTGAAACAACTAATCAACACAATCGATTATAAAAATAGTTGTAAGCTTCATAATTGATTAGTTGGTCAGCCGATTAGTTGGCCTGCATACAGACTGCATTATTAATTTACATATCAGAAAATACAATGCAGCACACATACAGCTCATTACACTGTCCATACTTGTCAGTATACACAGTGCAACACACATACAGCTCGGTATTACAATTACATTTAACCACTTAAAGTGGTCGTCAAGTCACGACAACCACTTTAAACTACAGGTAAGCCTATAATAAGGCTTACCTGTAGGTCCTGGGAATATCTTTTAAACTTGCACCGTTTAGGAGATATTCCCTGTATCTGCATGTGCCGACGTAATCGTCACATACGCAGTGAAGAAACAGCCCGACTGGCCCGTTTTTTATGAAGTGTTCCGTAAATAACGGCTCCTGTGTGCATGCGCGGGAGTGACGTCAGCGCTGCTCCTGCCAATCACAGCGCTGGAGTCCGCACTGTGATTGGTCGGAGCCCTGTATCCCGGAAGACAACGGACACAACATGACGCCAGTCACAGCAGTCCTCGGGGACCGTTGCAATGGCGTTGACCTAAGGTAAGTATTTCATAATGAGCTAGTATGCGATGCGTAATAGCTCATTATGCCTTTCTCTTGCAGGTGTATTTTTTTTTTTTTTCAAGCATTGACAACCACTTTAAGCACCGGAAGTATTTCCCACCTTAGGACCAGAGCACTTTTTGTGATTCGGCACTGCGTCGCTTTAACTGACAATTGTGCGGTCGTGCGACATTGTACCCAAACCAAATTTTGCGTCCTTTTTTTCCCACAAATAGAGCTTTCTTTTTTTGTATAATCTGTATTTAAAGTATTTTAAATACAAATACTGGTTGCATAGAAAATGTTCAAGAAAGTACAAAAAGCTTAATTTCAACATAAACGGGGAAGAGAGGGAGGGATAGGGGTCAGGGTGGGATGGCCCTGTGTTGCATAATCAAATAGGTCTATTCATGGGGTCTGGGCATCGGTGATGCATGTGTTGGCATATTCCCACGGTTATCCCCCAGCCCTGGACAGTCGTTCCCTGTGGGCTCAGGCAAACCCCGCCAGGATGGCGGGTAGAACTCGACTAGTCTCCGTGCCCATCGTCCCCATCTCTGAAAGCGCACATTGAAAACCGGGCTGTAGATATAGAAAATGTCAAGATCAGGTTCTTCCAATAATATTAAAAAATATATTGCCAATTATTTTAACTGCGTTTGTCACACAAGGTCTGCATCCCCTCTATTACCAACTCCAGATTGAGTGTCTATTCCAACACCTATATTTATTCCAGCTTTACGTGCAAACTGAGGGTCAGCCAAGGCTAGCAGAGCCAAGTCCAAGCTGGAGGCTACTGGGGCTGAGCTAGATATGTGTTCTCGCCAGAGCGCCCATGTGGCGTCAAAGCGTTTCAGGGTTCCTCTGCAGGTTGCCACCCACTCCTCTGCTGCCATAATTTCCCTCACCTTCCCAATCCACTCCAACTCAGTTGGAATTCGAGTGCTTTTCCAATACAGTCAAATAAGGCGTTCGGCAGCGTTGAGAAGATGGGGGAGAGCACTCTTCTTGTATTTAGCTATAGAGGTAGTTGGGAGATGCAGTAGGAAGTGTTCAGGGGAGTCAGGTAGGTTCATCCTGAGACTGTCTGAAACATGCCTCCTGATAGTTTGCCAAAAAGGCTGCAATAAGAGGCACCCCCACCAAATGCATACATATCTGCCTGCTGTAACCATCGGTAACCACTGACTAAACTCTCAGAAAACTGGGCTACATTGCATGATTGATATCAAACACTGCCTTGCTGAAGACTCTCAAACTGTTGTTTATACTTGTCTATTGAGGTTACACTTAGTTTTATTGTGGTGTTCTGGCCAAGATTAAACACCTATGCTTATCTTTCAGAGTCTGGCTCTTCCTTAGCAATTTGTTTTAGAACAGAAAACCCCCACTTTCTCCATGTGCCTTTTGATTAGCTCTAAATTGAATAATTGTTAACCTCCCCCAACCCCATCCCAGTATAAATTCAGTTTAAGTTTTGGGACGGCTGGCGAGGGACAGGCTGGCCACTGCTTGGTTAAAGTGCCACTGCGCGTTTAAGTGTGGGCACTTTTAAAACGGCACTTTAAATAAGGCACTACTTTAAAGGCAAGTATAAACATTAGCTATCTATTTCCAAATCTGTAAATTTCCACTTTTCTTTTCTACTTCACTTTTCCCCTCTCTCTACCCTCCAACATGCTCATACTTTTCTTCTTTGCAGTAACACCCTCTCTCCTCAAACTCTCACTTCTTAACCCCCCTTCGCCGCCACACAGCCTTTACATATCCCCCTCACTCTTGCCCTCCCAATACTACTGCACCTATCACCTCCGACTCATTCTGAGCCAACACAATACCACCACCTCCACTTCACTGCAGCGCCAGCCCTCGCTTAGGTCACACTCCCACCTTACTGCCCTCACCCTCCTACTACTCCTTATGTCTGGGGATATTGCCCTCAACCCTGGCCCTCCTCTAGCCAACTCCTACCCCCAGAAGCAGCAGTCTAGCTTCTATGACAATAGCCGTAACTCCTGCTGTCTTACCTCAATTCCCCTGATTCCAAGAGTCAGCCCCCCCCCCTTATGTGTGCCCTCTGGAATGCCCGCTCTGTCTCCAACAAACTTGCCTTCATCAATGACCTTTTCCTTTCCAATTTCCTCAATTTCCTTGCTATTACCGAAACCTGGCTCCAGGAATCCGACACTGCCTCTCCAGCAGCCCTCTGCCATGGTGGCCTCCTCTGGACTCACTCACCCAGGTCCAGTGGATGAAAAGCAGGGGGTGTTGGACTTCTCCTCTCCCCAAAAAGCACCTTCCAGATTCTTCCTACACCCCCCTCTCTTTCCCTCTGTTCTTTTGAAGTGCACTTAATTCTCCTATTTTCTCTTGTTTTGTTTGAGGGTTGCAGTCATTTACCGACCCCCTGGCCCTGTGTCGCGCTTCCTTGACGACTTCTCTGCATGGCTACCCTACTTCCTCTCCTCCTGAAGTACCTGCCGTCATCCTTGGAGACTTTAACATTCCAGTCAATGCTAAAACCTCAGCCACTTCCCAACTACTCAATTTAACCTCCTCCTTCAACCTAACACAATGGACACAAACCACCACTCACTCCAATGGCAGCACTTCTGACCTTGTATTCTCCCACCTCTGCACTCCCTGCAACTTTTCTAGCACCCCTTTTCCTCTCTCCGATCACAACCTCATCAGTTTCACACTCTCCCTGTCTCCTACCTCCCATGACGCCAACCCGCAAATAATTACCCGCAGGAACCTTTGCCAACTCAACCCTCCCCTTTTTCATTCTGCTACTGACTGCCTTTATGATGAAATCAGTCCCCTCTCCTGCCCAGACAAAGCCACTTCTGTTTACAACCACATATTGTCATCCTCCCTGGACACACTTGCCCCTGTCTCCACATGCAGAACCAGGCCTCGTCTGCTACAACCCTGGCAAACAAAAGACACCAGAAGTCTCAAGAAACGTAGCCACGCTCTTAAGCCAGTGTGGCGTAAAACGAAAACCCTACAAGACTTCACCCTCTACAAATCTGCCCTCCGGAAATACAACTCCTGCCTCCATTCCACTAAACAAATCTACTACAGCACTCTCATCAAATCCCTCTCATCCAAGCCTCGTCAACTCTTCTCTACCCTTAATTCCTTACTCCGCCCCCCACTGCCTCCACCCACCAACTTGCTCACTTCCCAGGAGATTGCCAATCACTTCAAAAACAAAATTGACACAATTCGTGACGAGATAGCCTGTGTCCAGCTTCCCCCACCAACCAACAAGTCCAATAACCCACTCAACACTTTCCTCCTTCAAACCTGTTCGCTCTGAGGAAGTTCTCCAACTCCTTTCCACAGCCCACCCCACCACCTGCCCCCTGGATCCTGTCCCCTCGCAACTTCTATGACCACCCTCCTGCTCTGTCCTAAACTCTCTAACCCACATCTTCAACCTCTCCCTCTCTTCCGGCACCTTTCCCTCTCCACTCAAACATGCGCTGGTTACACCCATACTTAAAAAACCATCACTAGACCCCACCTGTTTGAATAACTTAAGACCCATTTCCCTGCTCCCATTTGCCTCCAAGCTTCTTGAACGCCTCGTCTACAACCGTTTGAGTTGCTACCTCACTGACAACAGCCTTCTTGATCCCCTACAATCTGGCTTCCGCCCACAACACTCAACTGAAACTGCCCTACTCAGACTCACCAACGACCTACATACTGCTAAAACCAATGGCCAGTACGCCATACTCATACTCTTAGACCTCTCTGCTGTCTTTGACACAGTTGACCACCCACTCCTCCTCAATAGACTCCTCTCTCTTGGCCTACGTGACACATACAACAACATCTCCTCCGCTCCTCTGTCTCTTTCTGTTGGGGTGCCCCAAGGCTCTGTCCTTGGACCCCTCCTATTCTCCCTCTATACCTCTTCCCTGGGCCAGTTGATAACTTCCCATGGCTTCAACTACCACCTCTATGCTGATGACACCCAGATCTATCTCTCGACTCCTCAACTCTGCACCTCAATCTCCTCACGCATCACAAACTTACTGAATGACATATCGGTATGGATGTCACACCACTTCCTCAAACTCAATCTTTCTAAAACTGAGCTTGTAATATTTCCTCCTCCTCGGTCCCCTCCTCATGACTTTACCATTAAGATCAATGGCACAACCATTGGTCCTTCCACACATACCAGGGTGCTGGGCGTAATCCTAGGCTCTGACCTTTCTTTCAGCCCCCATATCCAATCACTGGCTAAATCTTGCTGCCTCAACCTCTCAAAAATTCGCCCTTTCCTGACTAATGACGCCACAAAACAACTTATTCACTCCTTGGTTATTTCCCGCCTTGATTACTGCAAATCTCTCCTCACCGGCCTACCGTTACACAGGCTATCCCCCCTTCAGTCTATCATGAATGCTGCTGCCAGACTTGTACACCTTACTAACCGATCCACATCTGCTGCCCCGCTCTGCCAATCCCTTCACTGGCTTCCCCTACCCCACCGTATAAAATTAAAAATACTAACCACTACATACAAGGCCATCCACCACACTGCCCCCAGCTACATCGCCAATCTCATCCGCAGATATCACCCCAATCGTCCTCTACGCTCCTCCTAAGACCTCCTTCTAGCTCCCTTGTTACCTCCTCCCATGCTCGCCTACAGGACTTCTCCAGAGCCTCTCCCATCCTCTGGAACTCCCTGCCCCAGAACGTCCGGTCAGCCCCCACCCTGTCCGCCTTTAGGCGATCCTTGAAAACTCACTTATTCAGTGAAGCCTACCCCACCTCCACCTAAGACCCGTGCTTGAGCCAGCTCGATCAGATCATCCCCTGCAGCCATTACCTTTTGTACCACCTCCCCCTCCCTTTAGATTGTAAGCTCTACGAGCAGGGCCCTCCTATTCCTTCTGTATTGTAATTGTACTGTGTCCCTCCTTTATTGTAAAGCGCTGCGCAAACTGTTGGCGCTATATAAATCCTGTATAATAATAATAATAATGTGCAGGAGTGTCCCCTCCATCCCACAACCCCTCCAGCAGAGTCCTGACACAGAAGGATAAAGCTTAGCCAGTAATGCTGGCACTCTATATCAACGGGTTAAGAGTTTATAACTATTTTCTTGCACCTTGGACTCCACTGAATCGCCATGTGTCAGATGGTAAAGATGTTCAAGCTGCTCTTTTGTAAATTCACACTGAAGGTCCCTCTCCCATTCTTTTATAAAGTAAGGTTCGTTATGATGCTTGGCCCTCTCAAGAAGCTTATATAATACTGATATCATGTGAGACGGGGATCCTGTTCCGCCCAAAGGCTTTCCAACTCTGTAAGAATGGACATGACCGGCGACTCATGATGTCTAGAGATTACGAAGTCTGATAGTTGGCAATGTCTCCAAAAGTCAAATGGAAAACTCCCATATTGTTCTCTAAGTGTTGATAGAGGCAACATAGTGTGTCCCTGTATAAAACGTGCCAAGCTGAGGGTACCGTCAGCCACCCAGGACCCCATGGCAGAGAGCTGCTCACCTGGGGAGAACCAGGGAAAGGTGAGGTACGGGGTGCTAGTGCAAAGGTAATGTTCAATTTATCCCACGTCTTTAGGGCATGAGTTGTTAATGGGGGATGCCCAGTCAGAGAGGCCCCTATCATTTTTTGGTACCCATGGAGCATATGATAAATTCCTGCCGGCGATAACCTTTTCCATTTGTACCCACAACTTGGCAGTAGTGTGAAATTTCCAGTTAAGAATTCTCTGCATTGCTATAGCTCTATAATATTGAAAGATGTTTGGTATACCCAGTCCCCCCAGTCTCTTGGACCTCTGCAGTATCGCCATGGCTGTCCTAGGTCTCTTGTTTCTCCACACAAACCCAATGAACAGACTGCGCAACTCCTTAAAGAAGCAACACGGCAACAAGATAGGCAACATCTGCAATAGGAATAGGATGCGTGGCAGGACCACCATCTTAATGATATTTGTGCGGCCCATCCAAGTAAATGTGTCTCTATCCCATGGCCGCAAGTCCTGACTGATTTGTTTAAGCATGGGAGCATAGTTAGCGGAGTACAGATTAGCTAATTTACTTGTTAGCTGAATTCCTAAGTATTTTAGGGATGAGGACACCCACATAAATGAGAAGGCTCCTTGTAAAGCTGCAGCTACGTTCGAAGGAATAGTTATGGGCAGGATCTCCAATTTAGAGTAGTTTATTAAAAAATTAGATACCTGGCTATAGGAGGTCAGTTCCTCCATCGGGTTCGGCAACCAGACTGTAGGGTCTACTACATGGAACAGAATATCATCTGCATATGCAGATAGTCTGCTCTGTAATGGTTCCAGAACCAGAGCGAACAGCAGGGGAGACACGGGGCACCCCTGCCTCGTGCCATTCCGAATGGGGAATGTTGACGATAACCCCCCGTTGACCTATACCTGTGCTTTCGGAGAGGTGTAGAGCGCCATTATCCACCTCAACATATGCGGGCCCAGTCCCATTTTTACCAGGACCGCTCTGAGGAAGTCCCAATCCATTCGATTGAACGCCTTTTCTGCATCTGTGGAAAGAATCAGATGCGGTGGCATTCAATCGCGTGTGCTGGCCCAATGTATGAGCTGTAGGGCCCTGTTGGAATTATCTTGTGCCTCTCTACTAACTATAAAGCCCGTTTGGTCAGGGTGGACAATGTCTATGAGTAGGTGTTGGAGTCGGTTAGTGATTATCTTAGCAAATATTTTTTAGGTCCGTATTCAGCAAGGATAAAATAAAAGAGCTTTCTTTTGGTGTTATTTGATCACCTCTGCGTAATTTCTGATCACCGCTATAAACAAAAAAAGAGCAACAATTTTGCAAAAAAAAAAAACAATATTTCTTACTTTTTGCTGACATACATATCCAAAAAAAATATATAAAAAAACAAATGTATTCATCGGTTTTAGCCGATTTATATTCTTCCTCGTATTTTTGGTAAAAAAAAAAAAAAAATCGCAATCGGCATTTATTGATTGGTTTGCACAAAAGTTGCCACGTTTACAAACCATGAGAATTAATTTCTGGCATTCTTTACAATTTTTTTTTTTTAATAGTAATGGCGATGATCTGCGATTTTCATCGGGACTGTGATATTGGGGCGTACATGTCGGACACTTTTTTGGGACCAATGATATTTATACAGTGATCAGAAAGTTAAAGAGGAAGTAAACTCCGATGTGGTTTACTTCCTCTACATTCCCCTGCAAAGTAGATGCATAATGGGCTACTATGCATCGCATAGTAGCCCATTATGTGTCACTTACCTGCAATGTCCAGCGCTGTCCCCTGTGCTGGCAACATCCATCTTCTGCCCCTCTTCCTTCCTTCCTTCGGGCCATGACTCTGGCTCTGTGACGGGCCTGAGTCGCGTGACGTCACTCCAGCGCATGGGCACAGGAGCCGCCAGTCACGGCACGATCACAGTGAAGAAATGGCATGGAGGCCGTTTCTTCACTGCGCATGTGCTGAAATGACGTCAGCACATTTAGTACACTGCATATCTCCTGAACCGTGCAGGTTTGGGAGATATGCAGGGCACCTACAGGTAAGCCTTATTATAGGCTTACCTGTAGGTTAAAGTGGTTGTCAC
>BLSH010453388.1:44572-61008 GCA_018402905.1 Glandirana rugosa
AGTCGATCTTAAGACTGGGAGTTTCTGGACAATTCGGGGCATGTGTGCCCTGCGGCTAGCATGAGTGCTGGCAACATACGCTTTAGTTAGCAAGCATACGCGCTAAACTTGTCAGCTTGTATGCTGCCGGCATGTTCCCTCAACATACTCGTCTGATCTTTTGAACCAGCATGGTTGTTCGAGAGTATGCTGGCAACATAGCACACATGTCTCGTCAACCATGTTGTTTCAACATAACACGTTTTGTGCGTACGAGGTTTCAGTCCTTACCGACCTACGATTAATGTACGTGGACTTGCAAGAAGACGCCAGCATGTTGTGTTTTGCACAATACAACTTTGTTGTACCAACTGCTCTGTACACACGATACAACGGTCGTATGAGAGCTTGTTGGTACGACCAAGTTTTCTAGTCTGCTCATACAACTCCCTTGTACGGCCGTCGTATGTTCGACTGTTCAAATCGCGCATACGAACGATTGATTTCGCATACAACGGTCGTGAGTACGATCGGCGTCCCGTGTGTACGGGGCTTAACAGGTCTTTGAGGGTCAGAATTCTAGCTGATAGACAGGTGTTCAAATACTTATTTGCAGCTGTATCATACAAATAAATAGTTTAAAAATCATATATTGTGATTTCTGGATTTTTTTTTAGATTATGTCTCTCACAGTGGACATGCACCTACGATGACAATTTCAGACCCCTCCATGATTTCTAAGTGGGAGAACTTGCAAAATAGCAGGGTGTTCAAATACTTATTTTCCTCACTGTATATATGTAAATCGCTGCGTAAATTGACAGCGCTATATAAGTACCTGAAATAAATATATAAAATAAATAAATTATTGAATTTGTGTTGCAAACTCGAATGGAGCCTGTGTTTGATCTGGAAACTGCTGCCTCAGGCATCCCTTTGGTATGTAAGGAATGGGATTGTGTGATAGGATGTAACATGATCTATATCTTGTTCATTTGTACCTGTCACATAAACACATACCTAACTGTGTTTCTTGCAAGTGCTTGCATTTTTGTTTCTTGCCTATTTAATTACTAACCGCATATTCACTGGTCATGGATACATAATCAGACATATTACTGAACATACAATATAATGTAACTGTACTGTCTGCCCTAACATTGTAAAGCGCTGCACAAACTGTTAGCGCTGTATAAATCCTGAATAATAATAATACAATACATATATTTTATGTTGAAAGAATATACACTGTAATTGTAGATGAAAAATACAAATTTTTTGTGTGTCTCTTAATTTTCCCCACATTTTCAATATTAAAGATTATGACTTTTTCCATGCTCACTCTGTACTGCTGTGACAACCTATGGAAGCACAATGTGCATTGTGGTGCATTTCTTTTAAAAAAAATAGTGCATGAACCTTTTTGATGCATTTTGAAGCATAAGACAGCCTATTCAAATAAACTGCCTTAACGCATGTTGTGTTGAATTGTGTAAAATAATGTTAATGCACCTCAACAGTTTGAATCCAGCCTTAGTGATGTAATTTAAAAAAAATTAAGAAGGCTAAAACAGTAAAAAAAAGAAAAAAAAAGAAAAGAAAGGTTAACCTGCACATGTACAGAATTCATTAAAGCCCAAGACCCCTTTTACGCGGAGGCTTTTTTCAAGCGCATTCGCGCTACAAAAAGCACCTGATAAGCTCACGAAAACCTATTTCTATTAAAATCAATGAATGGGGCAGTGCGCTGGCAGGGCAGTGAAAAAACTCCTGCAAGCAGCATCTGTGGAGCATGTTTGGAGCGCTAAAAAAAGCACCTCAAAAACGCCTCTCCATTGAAATGAATGGAAGTGCCTCAAAAGCTCTTCAAAGGTGCTTGAAAAACACTCAGTGTTTTACTGGCAGTTTAGAAGTGCCTCAGTGTGAAAGTACCCTAAGGCTGCTTTCACACTGAGGCGCTGGAAAACTGCCCATTAAACACGGGGCGCTTTTGAGGCGGTAGCGGTGCGCTTTTTTTGAAGGTCACATGGCTTTAAAATAACAATTTTAAGGCTCTTTTGAATTGCTTTTTGTGCACTTTTAAGGTGATTCCCATGCATTTCAATGGAGAGTGGCGCTTTTGAGGCGCTTTTTTAAGCGCTTCAAACATGCTCCAAAGATGCTGCGTGCAGGAGCTTTTCTCTTGCGTTCATTGACAGACGCAGCCTCTATTCATGACACGTGGGTTATGTACCTTTCTCCTACGTTCACTGACAGACGCAGCTCTTCATTGACTTGTGGGGTTTATGCTTGTCCCACTAGGAGTTAACTAGGCAGGGAAAAGAACAGCTGGCCCTCCCATGGGGCCGTCCTCTCTTCCCACATAAACCCTCCACATAGCATAGCTCATCAGTTTCAATGCCTAGTTTGCATAGGAGTTGAACTGGCTCGCTTAGGGGATTTGCGGTCTGGACTGTGATCGCTTTTTTACTTTTATTTTTATTCTTATTTCTTTACTTTTTTACAACTACTTCTATCAAGCAACGAAGTCTGCTATCAAGAAGCCGGCCGGGGCATAGAGAGTCGCTCGGACTATGTACTTTCCCCGGCCTGGCCGACCGATGCGAGCCAGTCCCGCGGTATGGGGACCCGCCGTATCATGCATGTTCCGTGCGGGCGGCCTGGGGTGACCCCCCATCTGTGCCCAAGTCCCGGATTGCGATCCGGTTCGGGCAATTTCTTCACCCGGCAGCATCCCGTCCAGGCAGGGGCGGAAGGTCTGCAAACAGGTGACTACTCGCTGCGCCCGACAGGAGTGGTGAGTGAGAGTTCCTCCCTTCCCCCTTTTCAGGGGTGGAGAGGGGACCGACAACCCCCGACAAATTTCTGGGTAGCCGCTGGTTAGGGGTGCATGGGGCCCTTTTCACCCATCCCACCGCTCCCGATCGTTGGCGCCGCTTTTTCAAGTTTTCGCCGCCATGTGGCGATCCGCCGCCATTTCGCGGCAGACCGCCGCCATTTTCCCGTAGTCCCGGACATGCTGGGCTTATGGAGCTTTCCCTCTAGCGCTCAGAGCGGCCATTTGCGGTAGTGCACGTTCCTCTGCAGGTGGTTTCGGCCTCTAGAGTTTACTCGGTGGCCATATTGGAGTCCTCTGCTGCTGTAAAAACATGCTACAGACGTTTTCATTTCTCTTTGGAACGGTGTGTGCTCCTGACGGCGCAGCTCTTCTGACGATCCTCAGTTACAGGCAACAAACAGCAAGTATAGCTGGGCTCTCCTGTGGGTGCTGGTGGCGGCAGGTGCAGTCCTCCTGGGTCACCCTGGTGTGCTGTGGGGCGGTGGTGTGTGGCTGTGTGGGGGTGCCTCAAGCTAAGTGTACATCTGCTTGTTGCTGAGGGTGATTTTGGGGGAAGAACGATTGGCAGACTATACTGCTGAACCTGCTGAGGAGGACTCAGCGTCGGCGCAATATGCGCAAGGGGCTTTTTTGGAACAGCTGCGGGCAGTCTTTAGTGAATTTCTTCCCCGGGCGGATGTCGCCCATCAGGCCCCTAAGAAGCGTCGTCCTCCCCCTTGTTCTTCAGGGGAGGACTCTGATCCGGAAATGGCCTCGGGGGTTACAGGGACCCCAGTGGACCTCTCTGACGGTGAACTGGGTCCCTCGGACGGAGAAGTGGACCAGGGGGCGGCGGCTGCGCGCGAAAAATCGATTGTTTCCGCTATTATCACTGGTATTCGCACTACGCTGCGACTGAGCCAGGATGGTGAATCGCAGACATCTATGTATGTGTGTGGGTCCCCTAGGACCCCCAAGGCTTACCCCTATGATCAATTTTTTGATCATCTGATCGATCGTGAATGGCAGCGTCCGCAGCATTCTTTTTCGCTGTCCAAACGTTTTGCTGCTCGCTATACCTTTTGAGGAAAGCTTTTTGAAAAAATGGGACTCGCCAGTGGTGGACCCACCGATAGCTCGTCTGAATAAGGCGACGACCATTCCTCTGGAAGGGGCCCCTTCCTTTAAGGACCCAGCTGACAGACAGAGGCGCCGTTAAAGTCTCTCTTCCTGGTAGCAGGCTCAGCTCTGCGGCCGGCCCTAGCGTCCGCCATGGCGGCGCAATATCTGTCTGAGCATATGGCGGAGCTCCAGAATGATCTGGACTGTGGCCCCCTGATGGATGTGCCGCAGAGGGCTGATTTTTTTACATCAGGGCATCAAGTACCTTTGTGACGCGGCCGTGGATATACTGCCTATCAGGCCTGTACTGGCCATCGGGATTACCGGGAGTTTCCCGGTGGGCCGATGGCTCAGTGGGCCGGTTCAGTCAGGGAGACACTGACAGACAGCCTGAGCCTGTCAAGTGTCAACAAACTAATGGCTGAGCCTGCGCGGCTTTGAGCACCGCTGTACTGTGGCCGGGCCGGTACAAGGAAGGGGAGGATCTTCCCTGGGTCAGACCATCCAACAATTTGGTGACGGGGGGGCTGCGGCCGTGCAGGTGAAGTGACGAGTACAGTACACACTAGCAGACAGTACCCGCGCCGCTAGCTGTACTGTACTCAGAGTCGGCAGCACTCACTCTCTGTGACAGACTCTGTCTGTGTACCTGTGTGAGGCTGCCTGTCTCTGACAATGTGCCGAGTGCGCTGCGCTCCGGCACCCGGCACACACAAGTACCTGTACCAGCCACCCCGAGTCCCACTCCCCTCTCCTAAGGGGATTTGTAGTCCCATCCCGGCGGCCAGCGGCGTGACGTCACTCACACGGCCGGAGTCAGGATGGCAGGGGCCGCAGGGAGCTGCTGAAGCTGGAGGTCTGCAAGGATCCGCCAGGGAGGAACTATCAAGGAGCCAGCAACTTCACTTCACCACCAACAACAAAAGCGTGCAACTATCAAGTAAGCAGGCAGTGCCAGGCACTAAGGTAAGGCTTAAGAGTAATGAGTGACGATTACCTTGCCTCTTGCCACCATTACCAAAGGGATGCGGCCATCTTACTTCAGATTAACCACTTACTGACCGCACCATAGCCGAAACCCGGCTGCAGCACGGTCAGATAATGGGTCTGGGAGGACGCCATAGTACGCCCTCCCAAAATCACACACCCGCATGCCCCCTGGGGTGCGCACCTGGGAAAATCTGTGACTGACAGGTCCGATCACGGTAAAGGGCCAATGGTAGCGGCCCTTTACCATGTGATTGCTCCATCAAATGACGGAGCAATCAGTTGTGAACCAGTGCATCTCTTCCCCTCTCCGTACCGTTAAGTACAGTGGAGAGGAGAGAGGAGAGATCGGGTGCAGCAGCGCTGTGGGCAGGATCTGTAGTGCCCACAGTGCTGATCTGTGCCAATTCCTGACTCATCCCCATCCATACTCAGCCGTGCTCAGCCATCCCATCCATCCCCAGCCATACTCAGCCATCCCATCCATACTCATCCGTGCTCAGCCATCCCTTCCATACTCAGCCATCCCATCCATACTCATCCATGCTCAGCCATCCCATCCATACTCAGCCATCCCATCCATACTCATCCATGCTCAGCCATCCCATCCATACTCAGCCATGCTCAGCCATCCCATCCATACTCAGCCATGCTCAGCCATCCCATCCATACTCAGCTGTGCTCAGCCATCCCATCCATACTCAGCTGTGCTCAGCCATCCCATCCATACTCATCCGTGCTCAGCCATCCCATCCATACTCAGCCATGCTCAGCCATCCCATCCATACTCAGCTGTGCTCAGCCATCCCATCCATACTCAGCTGTACTCAGCCATCCCATCCATACTCAGCTGTGCTCAGCGATGCCATCCATACTCAGTCGTGCTCAGCCATCCCATCCATACTCAGTCGTGCTCAGCCATCCCATCCATACTCAGCTGTGCTCAGCCATCCCATCCATACTCAGCTGTGCTCAGCCATCCTATCCATACTCAGCTGTGCTCAGACATCCCATCCATACTCAGCTGTACTCAGCCATCCCATCCATACTCAGCTGTGCTCAGCCATCCCATCCATACTCAGCTGTACTCAGCCATCCCATCCATACTCAGCCGTGCTCAGCGATCTCATCCATACTCAGTCGTTCTCAGCCATCCCATCCATACTCAGTCGTGCTCAGCCATCCCATCCATACTCAGCTGTGCTCAGCCATCCCATCCATACTCAGCTGTGCTCAGCCATCCCATCCATACTCAGCTGTGCTCAGCCATCCAATCTATACTCATCCATGCTCAGCCATCCCATCCATACTCAGCCGTGCTCAGCCATCCCATCCATACTCAGCCGTGCTCAGCCATCCCATCCATTCTCAGCCGTGCTCAGCCATCCCATCCATACTCAGCCGTGCTCAGCCATCCCATCCATACTCAGCTGTGCTCAGCCATCCCATCCATACTCAGCTGTGCTCAGCAATCCCATCCATACTCAGCTGTGCTCAGCCATCCCATCCATACTCAGCTGTGCTCATCGATCCCATCCATACTCAGTCGTGCTCAGCGATCCCATCCATATTCAGTCATGTTCAGCCATCCCATCCATACGCAGCTGTGCTCAGCCATCCCATCCATACTTAGCAATCCTATCCATCCTCAGCAATCCCATCCATCCTCATCCATGCTCAGGCATCCTCTTCCATGCTTAGCCATTCCCATACACGCTCAGCCATCCCCATCCACGCTCAGCCATCCCCATCCACGCTCAGCCATCCCCATCCACGCTCAGCCATCCCCATCCACGCTCAGCCATCCCCATCCATGGCTCAGTCATGCTCATCCATGGCTCGTCCATCCCCATCCATGGCTCATTTATGCCTCATTCATGCTCATCCATGCCACATCAGTTCTCATCCGTGCCACATCCATGCCACTACAGTGCCCATCAGTGCCACTGCAGTGCCTCACAAAGTGTAATAGGTAGTCAGGAAATGAGATGTGTAATTTATGCTCCTAGAATGCCTGGTGGTGCTCCCTGCATGTTGGGCCTCAGTATGTGGCCAGGCTGTGTAAAAGTCTCACAAGTGGGGTATCGCCATACTCAATAGGAGTAGTAGAATGTATTTTGGGGTGTAATTTGTGGTATCCATTTGCTATGTGTGAAAAATAACCTGTTAATATGACAATATTGTGAAAAGAAAAAAAATTATTTTGAAAAGAATTGTGGGAAAAAATTACAACGTCAAAAAACTCACCATGCCTCTTACTATTTTAAATACATTGGACTGTCTACTTTCCAAAAGGGTCATTTGGGGGGTATTTGTACTTTCCTAAAATTTCAGGGCCTCAAGAAATGAGATAGGCCGTCAGTACATCAAGTGTGATCAATTTTCAGTGATTGGCACCATAGTTTGTAGACTCTATAACTTTCACACAGACCAAATAATATACACTAATTTGGGTTATTTTTACCAAAGATATATAGCAGTATAAATTTTGGCCAAAATTTATAAAGATTATAAAGGATTTTTGCCTGTCTTTTTACGTTTGTGATTCCCACAAGTTATTGATTGAACTGTTTCTTGTCAATTATATATTCAAAAGTAAGGTGTTATTTATTTATAACTGTTTCCCTTATTTCTGACACCTGCCATTGAACGGAGTGCAACTTACACATGTCATTCTAAAGGCGTCTGTGATGTTGGAATGCATCTTTTTCTCTAAATAGAGTTAAAAAAAGAGCCATTTATACTTACAGTGGAATGTTTTTACTTATTTTTTTTGCGCAATTTCGTATAGTTTATATACTGTTCTTGTGCTGTTTGCAAAATTAAAGTGGGCCGGTCTGGATGAAGTCCAGGGCCAAATTTTTGTCCCAGTCCAGCCCTGCTGCCTATGTTGTCCAGAATGGTGGTTTTTGCTGTCATCCTTAGACGGGTTCTTTGGTTACGTTCATGGTCCGGGGACCATGCGTCCAAAAAAGGCCTCGCAGACCTCCCTTTTCAAGGTGGACGTCTATTTGGTCCACGACTGGATGAGATCATTAAGGATTTCACAGGAGGTAAGAGCACCTTCCTCCCAGAGCCCCGAAGGCGTGAGTTTCGCCGTAGACAGGGGCCCCTTGCCTCGGGTCAGAAGAGGTTTTTTCGCACCCCGGGCGCAGCAGGAAAAGGGACCCGTTCTGGTAAGGCCGCTGCAGGGGCCGGAAAAACTACAGTGGCAGCGAAAAACCGAAAAGGCGGAGGACAAGCCTTCTTCCGCCTGATGGACTGCCCCCAACCGGGCTTCGGGTGGGGGGACGTCTTCTGGGGTTCGCAGACCGGTGGCTTGCTTGCATTTCCGACCGGTGGGTCCAGGAAGTGGTGTTCACCGGGTACAGGATAGAGTTCAACACTCTACCCCCAGACAGGTTCTTCCCATCGAACTTGGGGCTCCCGCAGGCATGCCGGGAGGCCCTCTTCAGGGCTGTCCAAGCACTTTTGGACCAAGGGGTGATCGTGCCAGTGCCTCCAGCGGAGAGGTTTCTACTCAAACCTGTTCGTGGTTCCCAAAAAAGGAGGGGGGGTCCGGCCAGTACTGGACCTGAAGGCCCTGAACCGGTATGTGAAGGCGCGAAAATTCCGGATGGAATCGATCCGCTCGGTTGTGGCCGCCCTCCATCAAGGGGAATTCCTGGCGTCTCTATACATCAGGGATGCATGTTCCTATTTTCCCACGGCATCAGCGCTTCCTTCGCCTTGCAGTGGGAGACCTCCATTATCAATTTGTGGCACTCCCTTTCGGGCTCGCCTCAGCCCCTTGAGTTTTCACAAAGCTGGTAGCACCGGTGCTGGCGTTACTGCGACAGAGAGGCATTGCGGTAGTAGCCTACCTCGACGACCTGCTCCTGCGAGCGGAGTCCACCACGGCTCTGGAGGAGAATGTGAGAATCACCATGCTCTCGCTGCAGGACTTCGGCTGGTTGCTCAACCTGCAGAAGTCAACGGTGTCTCCAGCCCGTCGCCTGGAGTATCTGGGTCTGATTCTGGACACAGAGCAGGCGAAGGTGTTCCTTCCTCCGGCCAAGTTGCTGTCTGCGGCTGTCTGCGGTGCGAACCCTTCTGTCACACCGACGGACGGTCTTCATTACGTTTCTGTATGCGGGTGCTGGGGCTCATGGTCTCGACTTTCGAGGCGATACCTTACGCCCAGAGTCGCACTCGTCTTCTTCAGCGAGCGATTCTGTCTTGGTGGGAAAGGTCTCCTCGCTCCTTCTGATCCGCCTGCACTCCCAGACCAGGGCATCTCTGACCTGGTGGCTTCGGGACTCGGCACTGACTCAGGGGAAGTCGTTCCTGCCCCTTCGGTGGGTGATCATCACCACGGATGCCAGCCTTTCAGGGCCGTTGGTCGGCGCAGGAAGCTCGCCTCCCCATCAATGTGCTGGAGCTGAGAGCGATCAGGTTATGCCTATCTCACTGGACAGTGAGGTTGCAGGGTCGTCCGATTTGGATTCAGTCGGACAATGCTACAGCAGTGGCATATGTGAACCATCAGGGCGGCAGGAGGAGTCCAGCGGCGGAGGCAGCTCCGATACTGCGTTGGGCGAAACGTCACGTTCCGGCAATCTCCGCTATTTACATTCCAGGCGTGGAAAACTAGCAGGCGGACTTTCTCAGTCACCAGACGCTGGACCAGGGAGAGTGGTCTCTCCATCCGGAGGTATTTAACCAGATTTGCCGCACATGGGGGGCGCCGGACGTGGATCTCATGGCGTCTCGGTTAAATCACAAGGTGAAGACCTTTGTGTCCAGAACGAGAGACCTGTTGGCAGTGGCCACGGATGCTCTGGTAGCCCCCTGGGGCCGTTATCGCCTTCTGTATGCCTTCCCTCCGATAAAACTTCTACCTCGATTGATAGGCAAGGTAGTAGCAGAGGGAATACCAATAATCCTGGTGGCTCCAGATTGGCCTCGGCGCATGTGGTACGCCGACGTGGTGCAAATGGTGGTGGACGTTCCCTGGCGGCTCCCGCTGCGAGACGATCTACTGTCTCAGGGGCCCATCTTGCACCCTGCTTTACCGTCGCTGGCTTTGACGGCCTGGCTATTGAGTCCCAGGTGCTGAGGGACAGGGGAGTCGCTGACTCCGTGATCCCTACCTTGTTAAAGGCTCGCAAGTGTACCTCTCGCAAAATATATCACCGCACCTGGAAGGCTTACATAGCTTGGTGCGAGGCGGAGGGTCATAACCCTCGCTCTTACGTGGTGTCTAGGGTCCTGACTTTTTTGCAGCAAGGCCTGAACAAAAGACTGGCTTTGAGTACTCTCAAGGGCCAGATATCTGCTTTGGCGATTCTTTTTCAGAGACCTTTGGCTTCGCACTCATTGATTCGTACCTTTGTACAAGGTGTGCGACATGTGGCGCCTCAGGTGAGGTCTCCGATGGCTCCATGGGATTTGAATTTGGTGCTTTCTGTGCTTCAGAAACCGCCATATGAAAAAATCAGGGAGATTTCCTTACAACTGCTCTCGCTGAAGGTGTCCTTTTTGGTGGCCATCACTTCCGCCAGACGGGTGTCTGAGTTGGCGGCACTGTCGTGCAAGTCTCCCTACCTAGTCCTGCACAAGGACAAGGCGGCCTTCGCCCCCCCCCCCCCTTTCTTTCCTTCCGAGAGTGGTTTCTTCCTTTCACATTAACGAAGATATTGTTCTTCCTTCGTTGTGCCCACGTCCTTCGCACCCAAAAGAGTTTGAGTTGCATGCCTTGGACGCAGTAAGGGCCTTACGAGTGTATTTGGCTGCTACAGCTTCCTTTCGGAAGTCTGATTCTATGTTTGTGCTGACAGAGGGTCCGCGCAAGGGTTGGGCGGCCTCGTCGGCTATTGTCTCTCGTTGGATTAGACAGACCGTGACCCACGCATATTCTGTTCGGGGCAAGGTTCCCCCTTTTCCGGTCACGGCTCTACCCGGGCGGTTAGCACTTCCTGGGCTTTTTGACACCAGGCCTCGGTGTCACAGGTGTGCAAGGCGGCCACTTGGGCCTCGGTACACACTTTCACTAAGTTTTATAAGATTGATGTGTTATCATCTTCAGATGCTGCGTTTGGCCACAAAGTTTTGCAGGCGGCAGTGTAGGCGCGTCTGGCGCCTCCTTAGAGGTTCTGTTGGGTACAGTTGTTATCGTTTACCCACCCCTCTTTTTGACACAGCTTTGAGACATCCCCACAAATCAATGAAGAGCTGGGTCTGTCAGTGAACGTAGGAGAAAAAGGGATTTTATTAAAACTTACCGTAAAATCCTTTTCTCTGAGTTCACTGACAGACGCAGCACCCACCCCTCTGTGCTCTGTTTTGGTAATGCTTGTATACGAACTGATGAGCTATGCTATGTGGAGGGTTTATGTGGGAAGAGAGGACGGCCCCATGGGAGGGGCCAGCTGTTCTTTTCCCTGCCTAGTTAACTCCTAGTGGGACAAGCATAAACCCCACAAGTCAATGAAGAGCTGCGTCTGTCAGTGAACTTGGAGAACAGGATTTCACGGTAAGTTTTAATAAGATCCCTTTTTTACTAGGAGTAGACTAGGCAGAACGAAAGTTCAGAAAGCAAAGCTGGCCCCTCCCAGGGGGCCGTCCTCAGCCCTGCATAGCATATCAGTTTCTTCTGCCTAGTGTAAGGAGTTAGACCTGGTTCCCTGCGGGGAACTGCGGTTCCACTAAAGTTTTTTCTTTTATTCTTTTTGCGCTAGCGGTGCCCGTTCCGGTGGGGGGGGGGACAGGCCCACTGGTCCCTGTCATGTCCTCCCCCCCCCCCCCCTTACGCCCGCCCGACGATCTGCCCGCTGAGCTACTAACCGTCGCTCTGCCGCTCGCCTGTTGCAACCGCTCGGACCGCTTCGCTCGGACCTCTCTGTTCGCATGCCATGCGGCCGCCATTTTGGAGGTGTTTTGGCCTTTTGTGTTTGTCGGCGGCCATTTTTGGTTGGTCTCCCTGTATGGGAGTTTTTCCATGTGCTTTTGGCGCCATTCCTTATCTGGGAATGCAGCGGCAGCAGCAGCAGCATTAGCAGCAGTGGCAGACTTGTCAGCAGCGGTGGCATTGGCGACAGGGCGGCCTCTTTTCACACACAGGGTTCCACAAGTATTGCTGGTTTCTCTCCCTGGGGTGCGGGAGCGGCAGTGCTGGGTCCTACTTGGGCAGTCCTGAGGCTCTGCAGGGGGTGGTATTGTGGGGGCGTATGGCTGGTAGGCCTCACAAGTGTCGTGGAACTCAGACGGAGAGCTGGAGCCTTCGGATGGGGAGCAGGACCAGGGGGCCTCGGTGGCACGCGAAAAGGCGCTGGTGGGCGCCCTGGTCACGGCCGTACGTAATTCTCTACACCCGGATCAGGCTGGAGAGGCACAGGCATGTACCTATACGTTTGGGTCCAAGAAGCCCTCTCGTGCTCCTAAGGTGTTTCCCTACCTCCAGTATTTTGACCAGTATGTGTAAGGAATGGCAGTGTCCGCTAAATTCCTTTACCCTGCCAAAACGTCTCTGTGCGCTATCCCTTTGAGGACAGCCTGTTACAGAAATGGGTCTCCCCCGTGGTGGATCCACCAGTGGCCCGCCTGAACAAGGCGACGACTATCCCCTTGGAGGGGTCTCCCTCTTTCAGGGACACGGCCGATAGGCGGACGGAAGCAGTGTCCAAGGCACTCTTTCTGGTGGCAGGGGCAGCCATGCGACCGGCCTTGGCATCTGTCATGGTATCTCAGTCGCTTACAGAGTGTGCGATGGAGTGGAGTGAAGCTCGGGGTGGCGCAGATTCGCCTGAATCTGTGCAGCGAGCAGACCACCTGGTGTAGGGGCTTCTTTACCTCTGCGACGCAGCTCTGGACTTGGTACCGATGTTATCAAAAATGTCGGTTTTTGCAATCATTATTAGACGCCTGCTGTGGCTGCGACGCTGGTCGGGTGACCACGCGTCCAAGAAGGACCTCACGGATCTTCCCTTTCAGGGTGGTCAGCTCTTTGGGCCCCAATTGGATGAAATCATTAAGGATTTCACCGGGGGAAGAGTAATTTTCTCCCGGAGCCCAAGCGGCGTGACCAGCGCCGCAAGCAGGGGCCTCAGCCCTCTGGGCAGAAACTTTTTTTTGTGCGCCCGGCCAGGCGGGCAGGAACTCCCGGCCCGACAAGTCTGCCTCTGCCTCCGGTAAGCGCCCCTGGCAACGCAAGCCCGAAAGGTCGGAGGATAAGTCCTCCTCCACATGATGTTAGGTTACCCCCGCCCGTCTCTTGGGTGGGGGGCCGTCTTCTGGGGTTCGCGGACCGGTGGGCCGCTCGCATCTACGACCGGTGGGTGCGGGAGGTGGTGTTCTCTGGGTACAAGATAGAGTTCAGCACTTGGCCCCCGGACAGGTTCTTCGTATTTAAGGCTCCCTCCGGAGCGGCGGCTAGCTCTGCTAGGGGCTGTGCGGTCGATGTCCGAACAAGGGGTGATTGTGCCAGTCCCTCCGGCGGAGAGATTCCGTGGCTTCTACTCAAACCTCTTTGTGGTGCCAAAGAAGGGGGGGGGTCAGGCCGGTTCTGGACTTAAAAGCGCTCAATCACTTTGTGAAGGCGCACAAATTCAGGATGGAGTCAGTCCGTTCGGTCCTGGCCGCCCTGCACCAGGGGGATTGGCTGGCATTCCTGGACATCAAGGACGCATATCTGCATGTTTCCATTTGTGTCCGGCACCAGCGCTTCCTGCGCTTTGCTGTAGGGGACCTTCATTACCAGTTTGTGGCTCTCCCCTTCGGCCTGGCCTCGGCTCCGCGTGTCTTCACCAAGCTACTTGCCCCGGTGCTGGCTCTGCTGAGACAGAGGGGCATTGCTGTGGTAGCCTACCTGGACGATCTTCTCCTGCGAGTGGAGTTGGCTCCTGCTCTGGAGGACAATGTTGCTATCACTCTGACCTCGCTGAGGGACTTCGGTTGGCTAATCAGCCTGCAGAAGTCGACATTGACCCCGTCGTGTCGCCTCGAATATCTGGGTCTGACATTGGACACAGTGCAGGCGAAGGTATTCCTACCTCCGGACAAGTTGCTGATGCTGCAAGCAGCGGTGCGAACCCTGTTGTCACGACGGTGGTCCTCCTTACGTTTCTGCATGCGGGTGTTGGGGCACATGGTCTCGACCTTCGAGGCAATACCATACGCCCAGAGTCACTCCCAGCTCCTGCAGCGAGCGATACTACTGCAGTGGGACAGATCTCCTTCGTCCCTGGATCGACTGATCCGGCTGGATCATCAGACCAGGGGGTCGTTGACTTGGTGGCTTCGGGCCCCGGCAATGACCATGGGGAAGTCGTTTCTTCCACTGGAGTGGTCAATAGTCACGACGGACGCCAGCCTATTGGGCTGGGGAGGTGTCCTGGGGCACCTGTCGGCCCAGGGCTGTTCGTTGGCGCAAGAGTTGTGACTTCCGATCAATGTGTTGGAACTGAGGGCGATCAGGCTCTGTCTCTCCCACTGGTCGGCAAGGCTGCGCGGCCTCCTGGTTCGGGTTCAGTCGGACAACGCCACGGCGGTGGCATACGTGAACCATTAAGGCGGAACGAGAAGCTCAGCGGCAGCTGCAGAGGCAGCCCTCATTCTAAAGTGGGCAGAGCTTCACGTGCCAGCACTCTCCGCCCTCTACATTCCGGGTGTAGAAAATTGGAAGGCGGACTTCCTCAGTCGCCAGCAGCTGGACCAAGGAGAGTGGTCCTTGCATCCGGAGGTGTTTCGCCAGATTTGCGAAAGGTGGGGCACGCCAGATGTAGATCTCCTGGCGTCCAGATTCAATCACAAGGTAGCCACAGACGCCCTGGTGGCCCCATGGTCCCGGTACAGGCTCCTGTACGCCTTTCCTCCTATCAAGCTTGTACCCCGGATTGGCCTCTGCGTCCTTGGTACGCTGACGTGGTGCGGATGGTAACACACGTTCCCTGGCTTCGCAAAGATCTTCTGTCGCAGGGTCCCATCTTGCACCCTGCTTTACCGTCGCTGGCTTTGACGGCATGGCGATTGAGTTCCAGGTACTGAGGGACAGGGGGGTCTCTGAGTCAATGATCCCCACCATGCTTAAGGCGCGCAAGTGTACTTCGCGCAAGATCTATCATCACACCTGGAAAGCCTATATTGCTTGGTGCGAGGCGGGGGGTTGGAACCCCCGTTCTTTTGCGGTTGCTCGGGTGCTTGCCTTTCTTCAACAAGGCCTGGACCAAAAGTTGGCATTGAGCACCCTCAAGGGCCAGATATCCGCCTTGGCGATTCTGTTTCAGCGTCCTTTAGCGACGCATTCTTTGATCCGTACATTTGTACAGGGTGTACATCATGTGGCTCCTCAGGTACGGTCGCCCCTGGTGCCGTGGGACCTGAACTTGGTACTTTCTGTACTACAGAAGCCACCCTATGAGAAGATCAGGGATATTCCCTTACAGTTGCTGTCTCAGAAGCTCGCCTTCCTGGTGGCTATCACATCCGCTAGGCGGGTGTCTGAATTGGCAGCTTTGTCGCGTAGGTCTCCTTATTTGGTCCTACATAAGGATAAGGCGGTGCTGCATCTGTCCTCTTCGTTCCTGCCGAAGGTAGTCTCCTCTTTTCACATTAATGAGGACATTGTCCTCCCTTCCTTGTGTCCGCATCCGTCTCGCCCTAAGGAGATTGCTCTGCATTCCTTGGATGTGGTGAGAGCCTTGCGGGTGTATTTGGCAGCTACTGCTCCTTTTAGGAAGTCGGGTGCGCAGTTTGTGCTGACGGATGGGCCGCGCAAAGGTTTGGCGGCTTCGTCGGCCACTGTTTCACGTTGGATCAGACAGACCGTGACCCATGCGTATACTGTTCAGGGCCAAGTCCCCCCTTTTCCAGTCACGGCTCATTCCACCAGGGTGATTAGCACTTCCTGGGCGTTTAGACACAAAGCTTCGGTGTCTCTGGTGTGCAAGGCGGCTACTTGGGCCTCGGTGCACACGTTTGTTAAGTTTTACTAAGTTGATGTGACAGCATCTGCGGATGCTGCTTTTGGCCGCAAAGTTTTGCAGGCGGCGGTGTAGGCGCGGCTGGCGCCTCCCGAGATCTTTCTGTTGGGTACAGTTGTTATTGTTTACCCACCCCTCTTGCTTGACACTGCTTTGGAGTGTATGGCGGTGGGTGAGATGTGCAGGGAGAGGAGTGCGGAGTGTATGGCGGTGGGTGGGATGCGCAGGTAGAGGAGTGCGGAGTGTATGGCGGAGGGTGGGATGCGCAGGTAGAGGAGTGCGGAGTGTATGGCGGTGGGTGGGATGCGCAGCGAGAGGAGTGCAGAGTGTATGGTGGTGAGTGGGATGTGCAGGGAGAGGAGTGCGGAGTGTATGGCGGTGGGTGGGATGCGCAGGGACAGGAGTGTGGAGTGGATGGCGGTGGGTGGGATGCGCAGGGAGAGGAGGGCGGAGTGGTGAGGCGTGAGGAGAGGGACGTGTAGGGTGGGTGGTGGTATGTGAGGCGTGAGGAGAGGGACGTGTAGGGTTGGTGGTGGTATGTGAGGCGTGAGGAGAGGGACGCGTAGGGTGGG
>BLSH010453388.1:69708-109524 GCA_018402905.1 Glandirana rugosa
ACCCAGTTTTGCCAAGCGACGAGTGATAGGGAACTCCTTTCGAAAAAATTTTTTTTTTTTTTTTTTTTTTTCTTTACCCTCAGTGTTTTTTTTTTTTTTTTTTTTTTAAAAAAGCTTTCCTCAAGGGATAGTGAGCAGCGAACCGTTTTGACCCAAGTCCCTTGGAGTGTGGGATGAAACCGGAGCACCGGGAGGAAACCCACGCATGCACAGGGAGGACATGCAAACCTCAGGCAGGTCATGGTTAGGATCTGAGCCAGCAAGCATTATGCTGCCAGGTACAAGTTCCACTGCGTTAAAAGGAATGCTGCGGACGCTGCCATTTAGAACAAACAAGGCGATCAGGAAAAAGATCATGCTTTGGGAAGTCCCCCACGTGTCAGGAATAGAGGCTGCGTCTGTCAATGAACGTAAGAGAAAATAGGATTTTATTAAGAACTTACCGTAAAATTATTTTCTCTGGGTTCATTGACAGATGCAGCACCCACCCCTCGGTGTTGTGTTTGTATGGCTTGTTACGAACTGATATGCTATGCAAGGCTGAGGGGTTATGTGCTGAGTGAGGACGGCCCCCTGGGAGGGGCCAGCTTTGCTTTCTGAAGTTCGTTCTGCCTAGTCTACTCCTAGTAAAAGGTACATAACCCACGTGTCATGAATAGAGGCTGCGTATGTCAATGAACTCGGAGAAAAGGATTTTACGGTAAGTTCTTAATAAAATCCTATTTTCTCTTACGTTCATTGACAGACGCAGTGCGAAAGCATTAATTGATTTCATTAATTGATTAGCATTAATTGATTTCAATGGAATTTGATTTTCGTGAGCTTTTCAGGTGCTTTTTTAGCACGAAAGCGCCTGAAAGCGCCTCCCTGTAAAAGGGGTCTTAGGGCCAGTTCACACAACATGCAATCCAGTGCGTTTTTTTCTGTTTCAAAAACCCATGGAAAGTAGGTTATATGGTTTCCAATGGCATAGTTCACACCAGTGCAGTCAGTTCCAGGGCTTTCCAGTTCCAAAAAAAGGAACATTTTTCCTGCCCTGGACTGTACTGAAATGCAGTAAAATGCATCAAAAACGCACAGGAATGCGCAGGACTGCATCAAAAATGCACTGGACCCTAGTATAGTGAAAAAAAAACTGGAAAAAAGAAGAAAAAAAGCACCTGGAATGCATCCGAAAACGCACCAAAAACGTGCATGCAGAAACGTATCCGTAACCGATCTGGAGTGCTTTTTTTGCTTTGTGAACCAGCCTTGTTAAAATTTCTTTCAGTGAGGCTGTTTGGGAATTTTCCCTTTTTAGTCATGCGCTTGAGTTTGGACTTGTGCTTGGTTCATGTGACCATATTAGGTCAATGATGTCATGGGCATCCCTTCTTTGGTATATATGCAGCTGCGTGGTGGGGAATCCCACCTACAGCTCATTGGCCAAGCAATTACAGGCAATGTCCAGGTTTGTACTAAACTAAAGCCTATCGCTACTTGCAATTAGGCCTCATTTACACTAAGGCTGGTAAACGGACATTTAGAGGCATTTGAGCATTTTTTTTCCACTGCCCCTGAACTCTCCTCTGTTACCTTATCAGTACATTTACACAGGGTCGTTTAAGATTGCTTCCAGGCAGTTGAGTTTAGAGGCTTTTTTTGGAACGCAAAAAAATGGGTTCAGAGGCATTTGAAATGCCAAACAGCTTGTAAACGTGCCTAAACGCGGTAACTCACGTCTAAGGAGTGTTTCGTTTACATGAGTTTCCATTTTAAAAAAAAAACACGGAATGCAGATCTGTCTGTGTATATATATATTTACCAGTCTGTATATTAAATACCCGATGGATGGGGGCAATATACTGAGCTTACCACGTTTATATAAATTGTTATGAATTTGTATTATCGTTTTATGATTGCTATTTTATCATGTATTGTTTGTGATAATATGCATCAGTACATTTATATCCACAAATTACATTTCTGTGAACATCTCCATCAGTTTATTGTGTATCCCTCGCGTGCTTCAATTAAAGTCCCACTCCCCTCTTCCCAAATCTTGCAACACTGCAAAATTTGTTTCCTTCTAATCCAATAGGTTATGTGATAGTAGTCCACCAATGTGCAACATGGGTAGAGATGGCAACTCACCAGATGTTTTGACACCCTTTTTTACAGGATGGTCAAAGATCGCTTTTGGAAAGCCTAATGTTTCCACTTATGGGTGCCTGTCTTCTCCCCCTTAGACTTTGAATCTGGCTGGATTGGTGGGAAATAGCTCCGCAAGGGACAAAGAAAAATAATATCATAGTGAAGTAGGTTTATTGATAAAATCCAAAAAGTAAAATTTCATTGTGCCTGACTTCTGGCACTAGGTGTGATCGGCGTGCAGCTGCTGGTGAGTTGCCATCTTTACCCATGTTGCACATTGGTGGACTACTATCACATGAACTATTGGATTAGAAGATAACTTCACATGGTGTTGGGCTCACATCACATGGACTTATTTATTCTTTTTGCATTTTGAAGATTGCATGAACTATTGTTCACTATGGTCTTTACACAGTTGTGTTATGTTAATATTATTTTTATTCATGTATTGAGCTGGGTCAGCACCAATACTTTAACTTAACTGTTTTCATTGGATGCTTTTGTTAGCCTTTAAGGGGCAGCAACAGTATTTTCACAAGATTCACGGCCCATTCACATGCGTCACTACACATAAACCCTTTTTTTCGGTTATATAGTTTGCATGAAGCTGCCATCTAGCCAAATCTGCCATTAGCAAGTTAGGCATTTATATTGTGCAGAGTAATTTTGAGAACATAAGGTATGTAAAGAGGTCGTCAGATATATACCTAGGTAAGGGAGAACTTCAGGTTCCCAAACAAACTTATATGAAAGTTTGAGGGCTTCCACTGTGTTATCCTGTATCAAAATATTTAGTGCTTGTGATTTTTCGTGGTTTATTGTAAGGCCTGAGAGCTTTGAGAAGGGCTGAAGTATTGCCTAAAGGTTGGATAGAGTGGTAATAAGCGTGGAAACAACCATTAAGATATATAGTCTGCGAATAGCACGCATTTATGTTCTCTATCTCCAAACTCTATCCCTTTTATGTCCAGGCATTCACAAATTTTGATAGCTAGTGGTTCCAGAGCCAGTACAAATAGCAATGGAGATGGCGGACAACCCTGGCAAGCCCCCCTTTGAATTGGGAAAGGGTTGGACGAGTAGCCCTTGAACATCAGGGTCTCAGGGATGCAGTAGGTAAACTGTATAAGACGCTTAAAGTGGACAAAAATTTCTGGTCAAATCCGAGCCAAAACAGGACATAGAATAAATCAGGATGTATGTAATTTGCAAGAAAGGAATTCAATGTACAGGCTAGTACTTTTGACATTGTTTTTAAATCCACGTTTATCAGCAAGATTGGGAGGTAATTATTAGCACAATCACTATGGTCCCTATCTGGTTTGGTAAAACCTATATATACGTTGTATTCTCATGATCTGGGATACAGTTACCTCTTCGAATATCATTAAAATAAGCACATAGATGAGGGGTGAGGGCTTGCTGAAGCTGTGGTAGAGGAATATTCCAAAAAAATTGTCTGCCCTTTCCCTTGAGAATTGAACCTGTTGGCGGTATAGCGCTGAGAAAAAATTGTGAAATTCTTGTATGATCGATTTTGGGTTCTGTGTTGGTTGCCCTTTACGCAGTCTCAGTTTAGGCAAAGCAAGTTAGATCCGGGGTACTAGTTTCCATGCTAACAAGGTAGTAACTTTATCACCCACAGTGTAGTATTCATGTCTGGACCAGCAAATATGTTTTTCTGCTTGGGCGGTGAGACTCAGATTTAGAGCCAACCTAGCCAAGTCTATTTTATGTCTAATATCAATTAAAGGGGCTGCTCACTGTTCATCTAGGCGTTTTTTAATTCTGCTTCCTGCTGTTGAATTGTGTTTTCTCGATTTTGCATTTTGACCTGGCAGCCAGTTGTATAAGTTTCCCCCGGATGGCAGCTTTGTGGGCCGCCCAGTTTATAGCTGGGGATGTATCCGATGATAAATTTTCCCGAAAAAATGTACGGAATTCAATTTCTATTTCAGTGAGCAGCACGGGATAATTTAGCATGGATGCATTGAGGCGCCATGGGGAAGGATGCGACCTCGTCCAGAGGTCAGAGAGTGACAATTTAACCGGGGAGTTATCAGACCAGGGGACTATCATGGTTCTTGTCGATGTTATGTGTGTGTTAATATATGGTCAATGCGCGTATGCGTACTATGCATGTGGGAAAGGTGGGTATAGTCTCTAGTGGAACAGTTATCCTCCCGCCAAGCATCGACCAGACCATGGAGGTGTAGCAAACTAGCTATTTTGCTGCTGTTCCTAGGTACATTTTTAAGGACTGCCCTATCAGGATTGGACTTATACAAAATTTGATCTAGTGGGATATTACTGTCCCAACCCAGTATCACCTGTCCCTGAATCTTAGGCATCAATACCTTTAGCATGGTGCTAAAGAATTGTCCTGAATTAGGGGCGTAATAAAATATGAGGGAGACTAATTGATCATGGATGCGGCCTACCGCCATAATGTATCTGGCACGCTTATCTTTTACTATGGTGACAGGGGTAAAGGGAGTCTTTTTTGAAAAGCATTTTGTAGTATTGTGGATATTTAGCACTAAGGTGTCTAGGGGCCAAAGTTTTAGAGAAGTGGGTTTCCTGCAATAACAGGATGTCGGCTCTCTGTTTATAGTAATATTGGAAAACCTTAGTTCTTTTAGTTGGGGAGATGAATCCATGTACATTTATGGGTTCAAATGGAATATGCAGAGGGCGTGGCCACGGCATCAGAGTTGAGCTCCGTTTAGCCCACTCCTACTTCCACCTCTACAGCAGCGTGATACGACCTGCCAGAGAGGATGTCATCAAAACGGAAACCGTCACCGCAACCACAGCGGACTCCTAGGTTTCGCTCCAGCTCCTTAGAAGCGTACTTTTCCAGCGACAGAGGGCCGCATGCGGTGAGATCCAAGATGGCGCCGGGTGAATTCTCTTCACATGCAGCCACACATGCAGCATCTCCCATCCCCTCACCACAGCTGCCTTCTCTCTCACCCTCCCATCTCTCCCCACCAAGGTCCCCTGACAGCTTCTTCAGCAGTTCAGCCCCAGACGGGACCCGGAGGGGAAGGGACAGGGCCACACCAGGGACTTCCATGAAGGCCACCACCATCTATACCTTAAGACCTCCCTCGTACCCAGGCCGGGATACATGGACATGGCGGAGGTCCATAGGGACGGGGACTTACGATCCCACATACTTGCCCTTCCCACCTAGGCTGATTTGGAGGGCTTTGTGAACCGAATGGAGCGAGCACTGAGACAAGATATTGAGGCATTGCAGGCCGACACAGCCCACATTGGGGGGAGGGTTGAGACTCTGAAGGCCTTGGTAGATGTCACCCCTGCCTTACAGGCCCTGTAGGCTCACTGCAAGGCCAGGACCAAAGAATTTACTCTCTGCTTGATCAACTGGTTGATGTGGAGAACCACAGCCGCAAAGGTTAACATCCGCATACGGGGTCTGCTTTAGGCTACGACACCTAGGGACATAGTCCCCACTCTACAGGGAGTATTCAAACAGATTCTGAGGAGAGACGCACCCGATCACATTAAAATAGGCTGTGCCCACAGGGCCCTAAGACCCCCCCTCAGATGACCCAGACAGACCCCATGATATCATCTGCAAACTGCACAAATATTCCCTGAAAGAACGTATTATGTTTCATGTACGGGGTGTCCGCTATGTGGATTTTGATGGAGCAAAGCTGTCCATTTCCGGATCTCTCCAGACGCACACTGATGCAGCGAAAAGTTCTTAAACACCTGTTGGAAGTATTGCAAGAGTCCCACCTGATTTACTGTTTGGGCTTTCCCTTCAGTCTATCTGTCACTAAGGATAGCCAGCAGGTTACCCTCCCGGAATAAATCAGATTTACCCCATTTTCTCACTCACCTAGGCCTGCCACCAGTGGACATTCCGGTATGGCGAACCTCCTTGGAACCTCAGCTCTAGCCCGCTCGGAGTCATGGCAACCAGCACGTCGTAGATGCCGAAACAAGTCTCACAATGGCCCTGCTCATCTGGCTGGGCAGGGGCCCTTCTCCTCGGCCCCATTTGAACTGATGTCCTGGACACTGTCAAATGTTCTCTGTTCTCTTCTCTCATTCTCTACTTCTGACTGCTATTGCTGCTGTAGGTTAAGAACATGCACACCTACCTGCTCCTCAGTTGTGCTCTTTCACTGGAGCGGGACTCCCGGATGGGTTCTCCCATTAAGCCCCAGTAGGTGAATTCTCAGGAGTTCAATTCCCCAGAAAGGGTCACCAGTGACGCATTGGTCACTCTCACCTTTTCAGGCCGGACGGCCTGGTGATGATCCCCGCACCGCCAAGATCAGAGTTGGTTCTCCTTCAAGGCGACTTGGCCTATGTGTGTTTTTATATTATGTTTTTGGTTTTCTTCTAAATCTTTTCTTGTTTCCTCAGCACTGCTTTAAGGGTTGGTATGTCGCAGGTCCCTCTTGGTCACCCTAGGCTCCTGGTGGCTCTCTGTATGCTGCTTTACAATGGCTTCCTTGAAGATTATCTCATATAATGTCCGGGGCTTGAATTCTCCATTGAAACGCAGTAGGTTGTGGCTTGAGACAAAGTGATTGGGGGCACACATTTTACTTTTGCAGGAAATACATTTTCGAACTGACTCAACCCCTCGCCTTCCCACACACTTATATAACCACTAGTATCTTAGCAATTCCCCTCGCCCAAAATCTGATGGAGTGGCAATAGCAGTACACAAACACTGCCCTTTCATCCCTTTGGACCATCACACAGACCTGGAAGGTAGATTTGTGTTCCTAAAAGGCACCTTGTTTGGGAGCATGCTCACACTGGTGGCCTTATTCGCCCCAAATACCCGTCAGTTGACATTTGTGGATAGGGTCCTTAATTATTCCCTCTCCACGTTCTGCAAAGGACATCTGGTGGTGGTGGGGGGGGACTTGAATGTTTGCCCCCACCCACAGGTGGACACCTCCTCTGGCTGATCCATGTACACCTTTGCATTCCGCAAACACTTTCGTAAATCGTTACACGCCCATGATCTGGTGGACTGCTGGAGAGTGCTCCATCTTACAGGGAAAGATTTTAGTTGCTACTCCGCTGTGCACAATGTGTACACGCGAATAGATCTGTTGTTGGTGGATCAAAATTTCCTGGAGTTGCTCTCCGGTGCCTCCATTGGATTACTTTCCATATACAACTATGCGCCTGTCTCCGTCGTTCCTCTGTCCGCAGAAGTCCGTCAATGGACTTTGTGCTTAAGCGAGATCCTGCTGGACGATGCTGTAGCACTGAAGCAGGTCTGATACTATATCCCTTTACTTTAAGGAGAATGTGCCGGGAGAGACAGGGATAGTGTCAGTGTGGGAGGGTCACAAAGCCGTGGTCCGAGGGGAGCTCATCTTCCAGGATTCCAGACTAAAGAAGGCGCGTAGCCGGAAAATACAAATCCTACTAGCCAAACTGTGGGCTGCGGAACTTAACCACTTCAATACTATGCACTTATAACACTTTCCTACCAGACCAATTTTCAGCTTTCAGTGCTGTTGCGCTTTGAATGACAATTGCGCGGTCGTGCGACGCTGTACCTAAACAAATTTTTTATCATTTTGTTCCCACAAATAGAGCTTTCTTTTGGTCACCCCTGCGGTTTTTATTTTTTACGCTACAAATAAAAAAGACAGAAAAGTTTGAAAAAAAAATTCTGTTTCTCTCACAAAACTTTGTAAATAAATTTTCTCCATCGCTGATGGGCACTGATGAGGCTACACTGACGGGCACTGATGAAGCTACACTGATGGGCACTGATGTGGCAGTACTGATTGGCACTGATGAGGCGGCACTGATGATGAGGCACTTATATGCAGCAATAATGAGCACTGTTAGGCGGCACTGATAATCAGCACTGACAGACACTGATAGGTGGCACTGATATGCTGCACTAAGGGGCACTGATATGCAGCACTGACGGACACTGATAAGCGGCACTGATTGGCACTCATAGGCGGCACTGGGCACTGATAGGTGGCACTGATGGGCACTGGCAGGTGGCAGTGGTGGGCACTGATATGTGGCACTGGTACGCACTGATAGGGGCACTGGTGCGCACTGATAGGGGCACTGGTGGGCAGATGCACTGATAGGGGCCCATTCCCCGGTGGTCTAGGGTGGCATCTGAAGGTGGCACTGAGTGCCATCCATATTGGGCACTGTGCCCCTTACCTGGTGGTCTAGGGTGGTCTCCCTGGTGGTCCAGATCGGCTCCTTGGTGGTCCCTGGTCGGCTCCCTGGTGGTCCTGGGTGGGCACATTGCTGGTGGTCCCTGAGCAGGCTCCCTGGTGGTCTAGTGTGGCGATCCTAGGGGGGATGTGCTTATAAACCATCAGCACAAACCCCCCCTGTCAGGAGAGCAGCCGATCGGCTTTCCTCTACTCAGGTCTGCAGACCCAAGTACAGGAAAAGCCGGTAAACGGCTTTCCTGTGTTACACTGTGACCAGCCATGATTGGTCGCGGCTGATCACATGGTAAAGTGCTTCAGATGGAAGCACTTTACCGAGATCGGTAATGCGGGGGGGCAGACTGACCCCCCACACCACCGATCGCTGTGATGCACGCCTCCCCATGCGCGCGCCGGCATGTTATCCTGAGGACGTCATATGACGCCCACTCAGGGTAACTCAACCACTTCCCGGCTGTCATTCTGCATACGGCGGTCGGGAAGTGGTTAAGCATAAACACCGGGTATCCCCGACCTTGCATGCAGAACTTGTGGCTCTCAGGGAGGAACTGTCCAATCTTTTAGAGACTCAAATAAGGGCAAGACTGCAATATGATTCACACAAATTCTATGAGTTTGGCAATAAATGTAGGAGACTATTGGCAAGAGCCCTTAGGTGACAACAACTCCTACGGTACTTCCCTCAAAAATCGCGAACACATTCAGGGACTCTACCAGCTTCCAGATACCCTCACAGGTAATACCCCTTTGCAAAAAGAAGCCTGCCTTTCGCAGTATCCCGGGGAGGCGAAGTCCCCCCGGTTAACAATGCAGATTAGTGAGCAGCTAGACAAGCACATCTCAGTGATAGAGATTGAGAAGGTGGTCAAGGACTTGCCTCAAGGTAAGAGTCCTGGCCCCGATGGGTACACAAATGCTTATTACTGCAAGTTCCTCCTCTTCTATCAGTCCATATGTGCAAGTACTTCAATGCCCTTGCCTCGGGAACTTCTATCCCAAAGGAGACACTGTTAGCCCATATCACAGTTCTCTCGAAAGAAGGGAAGGATCCTGCAACCCCTAGTAGCTACAGGCCGATATCGTTGCTAAGTACCGACACAAAGATCTTGGCGAACCAGCTAAAACTCATTCTGCCGACGGTCATTCATCCCGACCAAACAGGATTCATTCAGGGGAGGGAAGCTAGAGATAATTCCAACCGGGTGATCCAGCTTATTCATTGGGTTAATTCACGGCAGTCCAGTTCACCCTATCTGCTGTTGTCTACTGACGCCGAAAGGCCTTTTGACAGGGTGGACTGGATGTACCTTCAAGCAGTACTGGCCAGACTGGACCTGGGCAGCAACATGTTAAGGTGGATAGGTTTCTTATATAGTTCCCCGGAGGCCAGGGTGAAGGTGAATGGAACTCTTTCGGGTGCCTTCCCTATACAAAATGGGACACAGCAGGGATGCCCCCTGTCCCCACTTATTTTTATCCTTACTCTGGAGCCACTGTTAAATATGATATGCCTAAACCCCAACATTAAAGGGCTACAGGTGGGAACTACGGAACATAAATTGTCTTCAAAGATTCCAGTCAATTTCCAGCTTTAAGATTACAATAAGTCAGAGATCTTGCCCTTAGTAGTCCCCTCCACTCTGCTCACCTAACTGCAAGCCTCCTTCTCCTTTACGTGGTGTAGCTACTCCTTAAAATATATGGGAATCTTTCTCCTTGCCCTTTAATCACAATTGTACACTTGCAACTATGCCCCCTTGCTGTCCACACTTAGAACTGACTTACAACTGTGGGATCGCACCACCCTTCTCCTGGATGGGTCAAGTCAGTATACTGAAAATGAATGTTCTGCCAAGAGTGCTTTTCTATCTTCAAATGGTGCCTATTTCGCTATCCAGGTCCTTTTTTCTCCGTCCTCAACAGCTTGTTCTCAAGATTTATCTGGCAGGGACGGAACCCCCGTATTGCCTTACGCATCTTGCAACACCCCAAGAGGATTGGCACCACCACACATCCACTAAATCTTGGGTCCCCCTCAAATTTCTAGCCGGGCACAATTTGCCTCCTGCCCCATGGCTCCCCCGAGCCCACCGGGGCCTTTCAGATTTCCCCTATCTCCATCCGTGTGTTGAAGTTATAGAATGCTTTAACTACACAGGGGAAGTTTTCCCCACCTGGATCCCTACTCTCACCCCCGGGTGGATTCCCCTGGTTCCCCCCTGGGGAGCACATCTCTTTTCTCCTATCGTTCACTGACAGACGCAGCTTCTCCATTATGTGTGGGGTTTTATGCTTGTCTCACGAGGAGTTAACTAGGCAGGGAAAAGAAACAGCTGGCCCCTCCCATGGGGGCCGTCCTCTCTTCCCACATAAAACCCCCTCATAGCATAGCTCTTCAGTTTCAATGCCTAGTTTGCAAGGAGTTGACCTGGCTTTCCTTCAGGGGAATTGCGGTCCTGTTTGTGACCGTTTTTTATTAAATTTTCTTTTACTTTTATTTTTATTTGTCTTCTATCAAGCAATTGATCTGCTATCAAGAAGCCGGTCGGGGCATAGAGAGTCCATGGGCTCTGTACTTTCCCCGACCTGGCCGACCGATGCGAGCCAGTCCCGCCGTATGTGGACCCGCCGCATCGTGCCCGTTCCGTGCGGGCGGCCTGGGGTGATCCCCCCTTACGCCCAGCCCCGGATGCGATTCGGGAAGAGCGACTTCTGGCCTGCAGCATACCGCCCAAGCAGGGGCGGAAGGTCTGCGACTGGGTGGCTACCCGTGGCGTCGTCCGGAGTGGTGAGTGAGAGCTCCTTCCTTCCCCCCTTTTTAGGGGCGGAAAGGGGGACCGCCAGTAGGGGCGCGTGGAGTCTAGCGCCGTTCGGTCGTTTTTTTGCCACCATGCGGCGATCGGCCGCCATTTTGCGGCGGACCGTCGACCATTTTGCCATAGCCGCAGACATATTGGGCCTATGGGGCTTTCCCTCTAGCGCTCAGAGCTGCCATTTGCGGTACTGCATGTTCCCTGCGGGTGCTTTTCGGCCTCTAGTGTTCAACGGTGGCCATATTGGATTCCCTGCTCATGCAAAAAACGTGTCTACAGTTTTTACTTTCACTTTGGAACGGTGTATGCTCCTGACGGCACGGCTCTCTGACGATCCTCAGGGTTATGGCAGCAAACAGCAAGTATAGCTGGGCTCTCCTGTGGGTGCTGGTGGCGGCGGGTGCAGTCCTCCTGGGTCCCCTGGTGCACTGTGGGGTGGTGGTGTGCGGCTGTGTGGGGGTGCCTTTAACCTTTTCTATGCATCTATGTGTTCCTAAGGGAGCTGAACATGCTAGGAGCGCAATCTGCGCAAGGGGCTTTTCTGGACCAGCTGTGGCGGTTTTTAGTGATTTTCCCCAGGTCGGATGTCACCAACAGGCCCCCCAAGAAGCGCCCCCCTCCTCCTTGCTTTTCAAGGGAGGATTTTTTGATCCGGATGGTCCCTCGGACGGAGAAGAGGATCAGGGGCGGCAGCTGCGATTATAATTGGTATCGCACTGCGATGCGATTGAGCCAGGATGGTGAATCACTGATTTCTGCGCATGTGGTGTGGTCCTCCAGGCCCCCTAGGGTGCCCAAGGCTTATCCATATGATGTAGCCACCCGGTGCAGACCTTCCTCCCCCCAGGCGGGGAGGGATGCTGCTGGCCAAGCGACCCCTGGAGCAGGCCATTGCCTGGACACTGGGTGCGCAGGTGGGACGTGTAACCCACCGGCCGCCCGCACGGAATGGGCAGGATGCGGCAGACCCCGCCAGTGCTAAGGGTGGCTCGCATCCGTCAGCCGTGCTGGGGAGATGGCAGGACCTATAAATATCCGCGTGGTCCCCGGCCAGCTACTTGATTGCAGTCTTCATCAGGAGGCAGCCTGCAAAGCCTGTGCCGCCGCTGGCTGTGAGTGCGCACGGGGAGCATGCAAAGGGGCAGACATCCATGGACGTTCGTCCGGCAATTCAGATTCACGCTGTAGCCATCTTTCGGCTATATGGCGCGGATCTCTGCTGGTTAATAAAGTAAGGATTTATTGGTTTACAAAACAGAGAGTGCTATATGTCTCTTTCTACTTACATGTGCCATCAAAATTTCTGCAAGTAAACCCATTTACCCATTGCCAGCGAGGGAGTCACAGTGAGAATCGAGACAAGCTGGGGAAGACATCAGAGAGGTAGGTGCTAGAAAGGACATATCTGAAAGGACATAAGCTATAGACCTCTCTGATAACTCCCCTTGTTATATGTCACCCCTGAGAATATATAACTAGCGGCTCCCAGTAAGATGACCACAGGATCTTTGTGACCCGTGGAAGTGGAGGACAAACGGATAGGAAAAAGAGAGAGGAAAGGAGAAAGGGGATAATATAGAAGACAAGATTTCTCTGCTCCTTGAACCCCCTCAAGTCTACCTTGGAAGGTGCTGGCAATAAAATGCCGGCCAAAGGAGCTCAGGCTTCTAAAGTTAAAAAAACCTCATTGGAGCTGAAGGAGGGGAAAGACAATAAAACCCACCTGAGCAGCCTGCAAATATTAAAGGGTATTTCCAATCAAATCAGATACAACAGGAACAGGGAGAACAACAAAAAACAGGAGACTCTTCCTATGTTCCACCCAGTCAGGGTGGCATGGAGACAGGATGGGAACAGCCTGAGGGTCAGAACAAGGAGATTAGAGGACAAAGAATCATGGGACTTACAGACATATATACAGACTTTACCAACTAAAAAAGACATGAATGAATATATGCAGCGCTTAGAAATATCATACAAAAATGAAATACAGTCCATTAGAACAGTTATGGAAGATACCCAAGGAAAATTAAGAGAAATGGAGGATAAGGTGATAAACTTGGAACAGAAAATTGCTCAATTGGAAGAAAGTAATATAGGACAAAAACAATGCCTGAAGCAGGTAATTATGAAAATGGATGATCATGAAAACAGAGAAAGAAGGAGCAATATAAGAATCAGAGGGCTCCCTGAAGCCACAGGCTCAGAAGATCTAATTCCCACACTCCAAGGCATTTTTTATATGCTCCTGGGATGTCCCGATACAAATGAGATTTTACTAGACCGAGTACATAGAACTGCGGGACCCAGAAACCAGGACCCAATGAAACCCAGGGACGTGATATGTAGGGTTCACTATTTCCATATAAAAGAGAGAATCATGAAGAAAGCCCGACAGCAGGGGACAATAGACTTCGATGGTGCAAAAATTATTTTATTACATGATTTGTCCAAAAACACACTCGAACTGAGGAAAGCAGTTAAACCATTATTGGAATTAATGAGAGAGAGAGAGAAAGATTCTATATAAATGGAGATATCCTTTTGAGATCTTTGTATATTATAAGGGACAGAAAGCAACATTTCAAGACATCAGTGATCTCCCAGGTTTTCTAAAAACTCTACAACTCCCTAAGATAAATTTGCCAGCATGGCCTACAGATTGGATGAATGGCTGGGTTGGGCCCATCAGAAAAGAAGAGAGACATATTGATAAATTGAGGGGGGGGGGGGGGTAGATGGAGGAACGGACATTTGACTTGATACTGGTATCAAGGAGCTATATAGATGCCTACGAATAAGGATAAAAAGGATTGGAGAAATAATGTGTTGTGGTGGCGTGGGGGGATGAGAGGAGAGATAACCCCCAATAGGGGAGGGAGAGAGGGGCAGAGAAGAAAGGGGGAAGATCACCCCCCTTTTTTTTTTCTCTTCCTCTCTCTCCGTTCGTCCTTTCATCCTGTCACGCGACAATTGTAATATTGTAATACGTATGGCATCTAGTAATATATATATGTTCTAAGAAAATAACCCAATAGACTATAGGTGATGGGGTATTTTCTCACTTTTTTTTTTTCTGCCCCTTCTATACAAGAAGGGGGAACACTGTTTCACTAAGGGTGTAATGCACATTATAGTTATGGATGTGTATGGATGTGTAATGATGATTATGATAAGATGACAACACATATTGGGGGAAGTAACCCCCCTAAGAGGGTGGAGGGCTCCCCCTCCTTTTTTTTTTTTTGCCCCTTCTATATAGGAGGGGGCAAAATTGTCTCACAAAGGGTGTAATGCACCTAGAAGTTATGGATGTGTAATGGTGTTTATGACATGATGATAACACATATTGGTATTGAAGGAATAAGGTAAGGCGAAGCTATCCCAGAAAGAGAGTGGGGTTCCCCCCCCCCTTTTTTTGGGGGGGGGGGTCAATATTGTACTGCTTAGAAGAACAATATATACGGAAGATTTAGAGGTATAATGGTATACATAATAAATTAAGATAATATACTGCGGTACTAAGGATACAAGGGACGAGGACCCCTCTTCCGTTTCTCCCCCAATCCTCCGCCCCTCTTCCTCCCCCATGTGGTTATGAATCTTCCTGTTCTTAATGGCCATGGAACCCCCCCTCTTTGGGGGAGGGGGGGGAAGAGGAACAGAGAATATAAATATTTATATATTAATACCCGGAGAAGGATTGAAAAGACTCTAAGCGGCCTGAAGGTAGAGACTCCAAACCCCCTCATTTAGGGACCCTATTGTGTTAGGGATTCGACAGAGGGTCGATTAGTGGATCGTACCAAATTGAATATTGAGTGAGTGTTGCGATTGAGTGTGTTTGGATTTTTTTTGCTTTCATAACTTCCCCCTTTTTTTTTTTCTCATGGGCCAAATCAAGATATGCTCCCTGAATGCAAAGGGATTAAATTCCCCAGCTAAGAGATCTCAAATTTTACATACAATGCATAAAGAAAAGGGGTTAAAATAATTTTTCTTCAAGAAACACACTTTCGGACAGACTCTATTCCTAATTTACAAAATAAATTTTACACTAACTGGTATCACGATACATTCCCTTATTCAGAAACTCAAGGGGTATCTATAGGAATTCACAAATCCTTGCCATATCAAATAATAGATAGTTGGAGAGGGAAAGATGGTAGAATGCAACTTTTAAAAATAACTATTTATGGTAAAAAATATACACTAATTAATATGTATTTACCTAATCAAGATCAGATCAAAGAAGGTATACAAAGAATAGAGAAAATAATGGAGAAAGCAGAAGGAGTGGTTGTGATAGGAGGGGATTTTAATTTCATTCTGGATCCAACTATAGACACTACCTCACTAGCGACAGGGCGAAGGCAGGGGCAAATGACCAGATTTAAAGAAATAATGAATAAATATCAATTAGTAGATATCTGGCGTATTTTACATCCAATAGAGCGAAATTATACATTTTACTCAAATAGCCTTGGTACATATCATAGAATAGACTTCTTCTTGGTTAATCAAAGAGACATGAGATATGTATCATCATCTGAGATAGGAAATATTGTATGGTCAGATCATGCTCCAATATTCCTGACACTGGAGATTTCAAATCAGGATACTAGAAACTGGACATGGCGGTTGAATGATAACTTGCTTAAAGATGAGGTTTGCGTGACTGAAATGCGAAAAACCATTGGGGAGTTTGTGTGGGATCATATCAATGATGAGACCTCCCAAACTCTCCAATGGGAGGCTTTAAAATGTGTGATAAGAGGCATATTTATAAAACATGGAGCAAGATTAAAAATAATAAAAAATAAGGAAATTACAAATTTGTTGAAAGAAATAGCGGAACTGGAAAGGAGACCTAAAGATAAAGCAACCCCAAATAACTGGATGGTTTTAACGGAGACACAAATAAAATTACAAACACTCTTGAATGAACAAACATTAAAAATAAGAGATGGAACTAGAAGAATATTCTATCAACAAGGTAATAAACCAGGAAGATTAATGGCCCGAGCATTAAAACAAAGAACATCTACAGGCTCAATAAATAAGATCCAGAAACCAAACTGGGAGTTAACACATGATCCAGAGGAAATGATACAAACCTTCCATGCATATTACTCAAAATTATATAAAGTTGATAATCAGAATTTAAAAACGGAGACATTTCGATAGAAAGTATGTCAATATATAAAAGAAACGGCAATTCCTAAAATATCAGAAGAAACTAAAATAGAAATGGAACGGGAATTCACAGATTTGGAAATACAGAAGGTAATAGATGCACTAGTTATAGGTAAAAGTCCAGGCCCGGATGGGTTTACCCCCGGATTTTTATAAAACATTTAAGGAAGAAATAGTTCCCCTCCTTAATAAGACATTTAATGCGGTCTCTACCACCCAACCCTTCGTCCCACAAAGTAAAGGGGCACATATCTCCTTGATACCTAAGCCCGGAAAGGACCATACAATATGTGGAAACTATCGCCCAATCTCTTTAACAAATATAGATCTACGTATATACTCAAAAATAATAGCCAACAGATTTACTCCAATAATCCCGAAAAGCATTCATCTTGATCAAGTAGGTTTTACGAGGGGGCGAGAAGCAAGAGATAACACCCTAAAAACTATATCATTGATAGAGTATGCCCAGAGGAACACCATCCCATCCTGTCTATTGTCCATAGATGCAGAAAAGGCATTTGACAGGGTGGGATGGTGTTTTATGGAAGAAACTCTTAGACAATAGGGACTCGGTCCCCAGATGATGCAAAAGATCATGGCATTATATGATAAACTGAAAGCAAGAATAAGGTTAAATGGTAGCTTATCCGATAGTATAGATATTTTCAATGGAACACGACAGGGGTGCCCCTTGTCACCACTACTCCTATATCCTAGTAATGGAACACCTAACACATGCTATTCGGAAGAACACGGATATATGGGGGATTAAAGTGAAGGAGACAGAATATAAAATGTCGGTTTATGCGGACGATATATTAATTTATATCACTAATCCAGTAGTAACAATACCAAATTTAATTAAAAAGTTCAAGAGATTTGGGGAAGTTAGTAATTTTAAAATAAACTTGGATAAAACAGAAGGCCTAGATATATCATTGGAGGAAGGAATTCAGCATAAGTTACAAACTAATTTCCCCTTTAAATGGCAAACGAGGGCTATTAAATATTTAGGAGTGGAAATCCCCAAGAATTTAGATAAACTTCAAGAAATAAACTATCTCCCAGTGATACAAAACATAATAAAAATACTACAAAAATATGATAGACATTTTCATGGATGGGGAGGGTAAATATAATAAAAATGGACATCTTACCTAAAATGCTTTATATATTTCAAACAGTCCCACTATACCCTCCTAAGGCTTTGATGCATCGTCTAAGGGGAGCGGTGGGAGACTTTATATGGGGTAATAAAACACCCCGAATAGCAAGAGAGATTTTGAAAAGACCGAAAAAGGACGGAGGAGTGGCCCTTCCAGATTTTGGAAAATACTTACGTGCAGTATTTGTGAATAGAATAGTTGACTGGTTCCACAATGCAGAAAATAAGCAATGGGTAAAATTGGAAGAAGATATTATCGGTCAGAAATTAAAATCATTACCATGGGTCGCTAAAAAGAATAGACCAAAGAAAGTGGATCAATCAATGAAAGTAAGATCCACATTGAAAGTATGGGACAGACTCCTAAAAGAGAGAAAAAGAAAGCCAAATATCCACACAGATAGGACCAATGACACCATTGTTCTCCAATCCAGAATTTCCACCCGCATTAGAGACCACAAAGTTCCTTAAATGGCATAGAGGAGGAGACATAAGAATAGCTCAGATACTGGTTGAGGGAAAGTTACACCTCCTAGAGTTAATGGAAGAGGAACATAAGAACAAATGGCTACAGTATAAACAATTAAACAAATTTGTTCAGACAATCAAACAAATAGCTCCAATAAATAGATCTCTAACAAAATTTGATAAATTATTAACACAAGAAATAAAACCGAAAAATACGCTTTCAAGGATTTACGGATATTTAATAGCCCAGGAAAGTAGGGCAGAGATACCATTTAAAAATAAATGGGAGAAAGAATTGGAAATAGAGATCAAAACAGGAGTGGGATAGGGCATTTCTTATGACACATAAACTATCCCAATCAATTAGACATCAGGAGAGAAATTATAAAATTCTATCACTTTGGTATAAATGTCCAGCGGAGATGCATAAAATAAAAGAAGAAAATTCTGAGAATTGCTGGAGATGTTTTAAAGAGAAGGGTACGATGTCTCATGTTTGGTATTATTGCCCAGAGATATTTAAATTTTGGACAGTGATATTCGAAATATACTATGACATCACCAAAAAACGGATAAAACCAGACATTAAGATAGCAGTACTATCTATGATTAAAGGTCCAATCAAGAAAATAAGACCAGATATTCTGGGTTATCTGTTAACGGCGGCTCGGACTGTGATAGCTCGAAACTGGCGGAAAGAAAAGGCTCCTTCAATAACGGAATGGGTATGTGAAATGAGAGAAATGCAGAATATTGAAAATACAATTATGAGAGAGGAAGGATATGTACAGGGAAAGTCTTGATAAAAGCCTGGTTAATAATTTCTTGAGTCTCAAAATGTTTCACTAAAATATTTTCCCCATCCCCCCCTTTCCCCCCCCCTTTTTTTTTCCTGGGTGCAAGGATGAATGAGAGGAATGGGTTGAATGAGTATGAATGGTAAGAAGATATTTATAATGAAAGGTAGAATTTAGAAAAAGGACCCTTTAATTAGGGATACAATATTTTATTATATGAATATTATTTTAAAATACATGGATGTAAGATGAATGTTGTAAGATTGAGATGTGATTATATTTGAAGAAAAATTCTCTGAATAAAGAGAAGATTTATAAAAAAAAAATAATAATAAAAGCCGCAGAGGTGAGCAAATACCACCAAAAGAAAGCTCTATTTGTGGGAAAAAAAGATAAAAATTTTGTTTGGGTACGTCGCTCGACCGTGCAATTGTAATTCAAAATACGACCGCGCTGAAAGCTGAAGATAGGTCTGGCCGGGGGGGGGGGGGGGATTAAGTGCCCAGTAAGCAATTGGTTAAAATGGGTACTCACAAAGGTAGCACTGTAACCCAGTGAACAGCATATAAGCGATATAGAATCCACAGGAGCCATCATACAGCATAGAATAGCGATGGTCGCGGGTGACGTCACTTTCTAACTTCCGTACGCGTTGCATTCCAAAGCCCGGAACTTCGTCAGTGGATCAAATTGTTTGTGGGCCTCACCATAAACATGGGGTTTACACCAATAAAATGAAGGACATGCCTACTGGTTCACCAACCCCATCCACCACATGCCCATTTATTCTGCCATATTGCCCAGTTCCCGATACGAGATGATTATGCACTTCCTTCATTTCAGCGACAACACCCAGTGCCCTCCCCGAAATCATCCAAATTATAAGTTATGTAAAATTCGCCCACTCCTAAATTTCTTTTCCGAACCATTTGCAGAACTCTGTCCCCATGCAGCATATATGTGTGGATGGGTCCCTGGTACCCTTTTTAGGCCAGCTAGGAATAAAAGAATATATTCCTAACAAAAGGGCAAGATATGGAGTGAAATTTTATAAACTTTGCGAGCGAGTCACGGGATATCTGTATGCATTCCATATTTACGAAGGAAGAGATTCCCAGCTCCAGCCTCCTGAGTGCCCAGCCTATATGGGCACAACTGGAAAAATTGTATGGGACCTGACATGCCCACTGCTGAACAAAGGTTATCACATATACCTGGATAACTATTACACCAGCTTGCCCCTTTTCAAACCTCTATACCTTGCTAAAACCCTGGCCTGCAGAACCTCCAGAAATAACAGGAAGGGCCTCCCACAATCTCTAGTGAACAAAAAACTGCAAAGGGGGTAAGAGCAATTTTGAGATGCAACAAAGTGCTGGCCTTGAGGTGGAAGGATAGCAAAAATGTGCACATCATGTCCACCATCCATGAAGATACTACAGTTGAGGTTCAAAGAAGACGAGGTCCCATTGAAAAGCCAACATGTGGCCAAGATTACAATCTCTACATGGGGGTGGGGGGAGGGGGGTGGATTTTAACGACCAAATGCTTCAGCCCTATTTGGCAATAAGGAGGTCCCGTTTCTGGTACAAGAAAGTAGCAATTTATGTCATCCACATGGCCATTTATAACGCACACATAATCTACACCAAAGCCCCACCCCCCCTAAAATTCATCGAAGAAGTTGTTATGTCCCTCATCTATCAACATAGACACCCCCCCAGAAAATCTTCACTCTGATGCTGTTAACCGACTTCATGAGCGCCACTTGCCGGACAACATTCCACCATCTTAAGCAGGCCGAAGATGCCAAAAAAGATGTTGCGTATGCAGCAAAAGAGGATTTGGAAAAGATACCAGCTACCATTGTCCCCTGTGTCCTTCCTAACCCGGCCTTTGCATTGGTGAATGCTTCCGAATTTATCACGCATTGCTAAAATATTAGCCCATATTTTTAACCATTTCCCCATTTTCATCATCTGTGCTAACCATTTTCCATGCTTCCTCAAATATCCATGCCACTGCCTTCCATGTGAACTGACCCTGGCCTGTTTTTCGACCATGCCTCTGCCTACCGTTTGGACTGCTTCCATGTGAACTGACCCTAGCCTGTTTTATCGACTATGCTTCTGCCTACCGCTTGGACTGCTTCCACTTGAACTAACCATGGCCTGTTTTATCAACTATGCTTTTGCTTACCGCTAAGACTGATCTGTTGCTCTGCTACTGTAGTACACAGGGGTCTCCTATATGAGGGGCTCCAGAATTGATTTTCCGGACGGAGAAAGCTAATTTTTTTGTTTTTCTCTGGGTTTCATAATTTCCGGGCTTAGGGTCTGGTGTCCGGAGGCTTCAAAGAGCTTTGGATGGGAGAAGCCTCTACCCCTGTGCACAGGTCTTGCCTGACTGAGGCCCTCAGCCTGCTGCTGACTTACTGCCATCATGCCTTTGCCTGGCACATGAACTGACCACACCTCTGCCTGCTATCTGGACTATGGAAGTAATTAGCTGTAGCAAGAGGCAGTTTGTTTATGAAGGGCTGGAGAGCGGTACACTGAGTGTCTGCAGGTAACAGTGTACCAGAACCAGGGGCGTTGCTGGGGGGTGGCTATTGGGGCTATAGCCCCGAGTCTGGGGCCCATAACCCCGAGTCTGTTACCGGGTGGGTGCAGTTCTGCAATCAGCAGGTATGTCCCAGTCTGGGAATGCAGGAGGTAGGGGCAGACTGAGCCACGGTAGCACTGGCTCCGGCTCCACCCTCGCCTCCACCTGACTCTACTCCCGGTCATTGGTTGCTAGAGCCGCCTAGTGTCTAGCAACCAGTGACGTCACGGCCGCAACTCCCTCCCTGCCCAGCATTCAAAGCAGAGGGCGTCACTTCCTTTTCCTCCGCTCGTGGGGCCTAAAGAGTTCAGCCCTGCCCCCTTGTCATGGTCCAGGACTGGAGCAGACGCTGCTGGTCCGGTGGCGGTGGGGGCAGCGGCATCTTCAAATAGGGAGGCCTGAGCAGCCGGGAAGAGCCCAGGAGGGAGTGCGAGAGTGAAGACGAGGCCTCACCATCACCCTGAGCAGCATCTCCAGCACCTGCCAGAGCCTGCACTCCTTCTCCAAGCTCCTCCCCTAGCTCACTGTGTTTGTCATGGAACAGGAAGAAAAAAGGCTGACCGAGGATGGGTGGGAGGGAGGTGGATCACACACACCTAACCACACATACAGAGGCTGGGACAGTGAGGACCGCAGGCAGGGCTAGGGGGTCTCTCTTTCACCCCCTCTCATCCACCCCCCCTCTCTGATGTATGGGGAGACTCTCTGGGGACCCTGCTGTATGGGGAGGCTCTCCGGGGACCCTGATGTATGGCGAGGTTCTCTGGGGACCCTGATGTATGGGGAGGCTCTCTGGGGACCTTGATGTATGGGGAGGCTCTCTGGGGACCTTGATGTATGGGGAGGCTCTCTGGGGACCCTGATGTATGGGGAGGCTCTCTGTGGACCCTGATGCAAGGGGGAGGCTCTCTGTAGACCCTGATGTATGGGGAGGCTCTCTGGGGACCCTGATATACGGGGAGGCTCTTTGGGGACCCTGATGTAAGGGGGGGCTCTCTGGGGACCCTGGTGTAAGGGGGGGGACTCTGATGTAAGGAAGGGGCTCTCTGGGGACTCTGATGTAAGGGGGATCCGCACACAGATATGTAACAATATTTAAACATATATACACACACACACACACACACACACACACACACACGTATATTATATACATGTGTATGCCTGCTCCAAGCGTATGATTTTCTTTACTTCGCTGCTATGGGCTCTAGCCCCAGATTTTTTGTAGACCTAGCAATGCCCCTGACCAGGACCAAAATTATGGCTGTGCCTGGACAATTCCTATGGACAAATACTTTGGCTGTGCTGACAGTATCCTTGCACTGACAATAGACAATATTCCTGCCTGCCGCCTGGATAATTACTATTGTTGTCGCTAAGCACATACCTGCATGCTCTCCTCTGTGAACACTACTAAAACCATAGGTAATACTTTTTTTTGTAACCCTTTCCTCAATAGAATTTATTTTGGAGTGTAATTCTGGGTATGCACACGCTATGTGTTAAAATGGGCCTTCAAATATGATAGGTTGTCAGGAAATTCTATATGTAATTTATTCTCCTAGAATGCCTGACTGTGCTACTTAGATGTTAGGCCTCTGTATGCGGCCAGGCTGTGTAAAAGTCTCACATGTGGTATCACCATACTCAGGAGGAATAGCAGTATGTATTTTGGGGTGTCATTTTTGCTATGTACATGCTATGTGTTGGAAATATGAGAGAGGTCTTCAGTACATCAGGTGTAATCAATTTTCAATGATTGGCACCATAGCTTGTAGACTATGGCTCTGTTTCTGCTACTGCGAGTTGTTGTGCGACTTGACACATGTGAAGTCGACTAACAAGTCAAAATCCATGTATTTCAATGGTCCCCATTCTAATTGGTGGGACTCAAAAAAAAAAAGTTCTTGCACTACTTTGTTCCAACTTTTCATGCAACTTTGATCCAGAGAGTGTAAAGTTGAATCAAAGCTCCACTCAAAGTCGCACTCTAAAGTCACGCCTCTTTGGGGTCGCAATAGTGGAAACAGAGCCTATGACTTTCACAAAGACTAAATAATATACACTGATTTGGGTTAGTTCTACCAAAGATATGTACAGTGTAAATTTTGGGCAAAATTTATGAAGAAAAATTACTAATTTGCAAAATTTTATGACAAAGAAACAGGCCCTTTTCCCCAAAATTTTCAGTCTTTTTTTTATTTATAGCACAAAAAATAAAAAACCCACTAGTAATTAAATACCACCGAAAGAAAGCTATATTTGTGTGGGGAGAAAAGGATGGAAATTTCATATGGGTACAGTACTGCATGAGTGAGTAATTGTCATTCAAAGTGTGAGAGCACTGAAAGCTGAAAATTGGCCTGGGCAGGGAGGAAGTGAAAGTGCCCAGTAGGCAAGTGGTTAACTACTATTCAGTTTGGTCAGAAAATGTGAAAGCTGCAGTTTGAATTCAAAACTAGTTTGTGTATGTTTGAATATTCGTTATTTCCCACATGTATACTGCCATGTGGTTGTCAGAATATTGTTAAATAGCGTGACAACATTTACCGTAATTATTCTTTGCCAGCAATTCCCCATGGCAGCATACAGTGGCATGAAAAAGTATGTGAATTAACTGGTTTTCTTCAGTAATTTAAATGAAATGTGTTCTGATCCTCCTCCTAAATCCTTTTATATAAGTTCTAATACCTGCAGTGATTGTGGCAGCAATGGCTAAATACTTATCTACCCAAGGAAGATCCCAAAAATGTTTTACATATCAAATGTTTAAGTTTACATTTTTCCATGATTTATTTCCCAAAATATGTAACAAACATTTGTACTTCTTTTTCTTTACATTTACAATTTCCAATATTTCCAGTTTAGAATGTACACAATTACTACACATTGCACTGATGATATTACAGTTTTTAGTCAATAGGTATCCCAATCATTGTTTAGTAAGTTCAAACTTTCCAAATAATTTAGTCATAGTTCAGGGCTCGACAAATCAACAGGCGCCAGGTCGCATTGGCGACTGGATGAAGCATCCTGGCGCTGCACTGCGGGAAGTGTCCGGTCCCCGTGCGGCATCCCCCCGCGCGGACGTGCGGACTAAGAGGCCGCTGCGGCCGGTAATTGAGGCCGCGGCTTTGCGACCTTCACGAGCTAGGCATTTTCATTGGGGAATGGGCGCCTTCTTGTGGTGGCTGTGAGAAACACAGTCACAGGCGCTCTGAGTATTTTCCCCGCCTGCACTGTTCTCACTGCCTGCCCATCTACTTCCCAGGAGGAGAAGGAGTGGACTTTTTTGCGGGCTTCACCTGGTGCCATTTGATTAAAGGTAAGTGGACAGGGAGTGTGGACAGTTCCACTTGCACCCCCACAAAAAGATATATTTATGTAAATAGATGTAAAGTTTTTTTTTTTTTTGTTTTTTTTTCATTGACATTGATTATTTATTCTCCCCCTGTCATGCCACAGCCACACATCCGAAGGCTCCTTTCACATGGGTAATCCGATCAGGTTCACCTGTCAGTTTTTCAGGCGGACTTGAACGCACCCTTCAGGCTCCTCTATGGAGTGGCGGGTGTCAGTGGTGACATGTCGGCTGACACGCGCCACCATCCGATCCCATCTGCCAAAAACAGAGGGATGGTGTTTCTATTTTCCTTCTGTCTGGCGTATCTGATGGAAACGGACAGTTGTTCGTATTCCATCTGATTGCCCCGTAGAGGAGAGCAGGCCGTGTCTGCTCTGCACAGCGGAGTGATCCCTGCTGAGCAAGCGGATTCTGCTTAGCAGGGGGGGCTTGTGTGAAAGGGACCTAAGGTGGCATGAGTTCCTGGATCACTGGATCTCCTGTCATCCCCACCTTGCTGCACTGTCCTTCTCAATGAGCTACTACCCATAACACTATCAAGCCAAGTACACACAGACCAAATGCCGGGCGACATCGGTCGAACCAATAAAAACTGGCCACCGTTTGGCCCGTGTGTATGGCAGCTGGTCCAACAGAAGACGGCTGTTCGGCTGGCTTCTGTCAGATGAGATTGCTGGAAAGTCAGCAACCGACTCTCAGAGCCGGTTTACACTGAGGCGACTTGTCAGAGGACTTGAGTCGCCTGACAAGTCTTCTCCATGTAGTGAAATGGAACTGTTCTAATAGGAGCGACTCAGACTCAGAAAAAGGTTCCTGTACTACTTTTGGGGCAACTTCAGGCGACTTGCATTGACTTCTATTACAGAAGTAATTTGCAAGCCGCGCTGAAGTCGCGCTGTGCGGGGTCGCGATGAGTCGCCCCGCAAGTCGGATCGCCTCAGTGTGAACCGGCTCTCAATCAGCACTCTCAGCCAATGGCCAAACCCCTGTCAGTACACAATAGCTCAGTATGTGAGATTTCTGTACTAACGTAGTTGTTAGTACAGCGTCTCAGAGCTGAGCTGTTCGTTTTTTTTTTTTTCGTTCAACCTGTTAGATTGAATGAAAAAAAAAAAAAAAACTGATCGTGTGTACCAGGCTTTACATGTATATGGTGGCCAAGGTAACAGACAGGCTATGACGCTACCTACATTTAAGATCGGTTATTTTTGTAATTGAAAATAAAGCTTTATTGTTCGTTAACAAAAACTGGCTCCTAACTTTTTTAGCTAGCTCCTAGATTCCAAGTAAATTTGTCAAGCCCTGTCATAGTTTATACATAAAATATGCTTTGTCTGCTTCTAGACCTGTAGTGTACAACATAAGGCCTTTGCAGAGTTGCAGCAGGGTGCATGTCACTGAAATGCTCTGTGTTCCGTCACCTGACATTGAAATAAACTGCACTGACACCAGAGGGAGGGGAGAGTTACTTCACTGCCACACTGCACTGACACTAGAGGGGTGTTAACCATCACTTCCTCACGTCACTAATCACAGGGGTGGGGGCTAAATTTCACTGTTTTACTGCCACTGCACTAGGGGTTATTATTGTGGTCACTGACACCAATGATGCCCCCAACTTTCTCTTCAGTGTGCTTTGCACAAAATGCAGCAGGACCGGAATTTCTTGGCATTGAGATGCATTATAGGCCAATTATTTTGAATGGGCTGGCTGACGCAATGTAAATCACCTCAACTAGTATTGTGCAGCCCCCTGGATATGTCAGAGGCCAACCTTGAGTCCCTCTATTAAATTAAAGTTTTGACCCCTTGTGTTCTGCATGTTTGCCATGACCAGCAAGGAACTGACAATTTAACTATCATTGCAAAATAAAGTTATTATACTTGTCCTCTTGTAGATTTTAAGCAACTTAACCCAATACACAAAGCAAAGAAGGTTTGACACACTATCACAAGAATTCTATTAGACCGAGCAGTGATAGTCATGTGTAGTTTTATTGAGCTTTTTTTTTTTTTTTTTTTTTTTTTTTTTTTTTTTTTTTTTTTTTTTTTTTTTTTTTTTTGCAACTATATGGAATAGAGCAATAGATGCTTTATACGAACCATGTGGAGTAGGAAATAAAGGATAGTTATTACATGCAAAACAGATACTGAGTTGTTTTGAGCAGTAACATTGAAGTAAATCAGTGCCTCAGTACAACTCAGTTACCTAGTCATTAGTAACGAATACATTTTTACACCTGGTTCAGTGACAACCATCTAACAAATTTTCACTCACTTTGTTGAGCGTTTCCCTCACTTTCTACTATGTCTGTGGAAAAGGAAGTAAATGGCAATCTTAAGAATGGGACAAAGACTAAAAAAAATAAATAAAATGTTTTCACTATAGATATGCTTTTTGAAACAATGCAATTGCCACTGCCTCCATTCAAATTAGATGTTTTTCTAGCAAAACACCAGTATTTTACAAACTTTAAAGCTAATATCCAGAAATATGTCACAATTACAAGGCCTGATGTATTTTGTGTAAAATGGCATACAAAATAGACTGCAGTACAGAAATCAATTCATATGTTAAGATCTCCCTGCCTTTATTGTCCCCCCCCCCTTCTTTTTTGTTTCATAGTCAGAATGAATGTTTTATCATACTTCTGCACACAGTGACTGGACAGATCCTGCAAGAAAGTGGACTGCCTGGGTGAGTTTGATATTCCATTTTTTTTAAATATGGTACAGTTTATGCTGCTATGTAATCCCTGTATTTCCTTTTTTTACCCAGATCTAAGATGAGTGCTGAGACAGGTAGAAAGCAGACCACTAATCTATCCAGTGATAACTCCACATACAACATGGTCTCTGATAAACTTCCAGATGGTCCTGGCATTAGGGTAAGCTCTGCTTATATATTACAGTGTGTAAATGGTTATGACAAGTTATAGCTGATGTATATAAATCAAAAAGAAATCATAAGCGCCACTCCTATAACATGATAATGGGAAGCCTAAAAAGCTGCTGACACTAATCACAATTCTACATGTGTATCAATACATATAAACAATCAACTGTGCAGCACTTCAAACTAAACACACTAAAGTGCATATATAGTGAAAATATATAAGTATTCTGACGATACCACAAATATCACTTCGTATGTGAAACCAATATTGATGATGCAGTGCATAAACGCTTAAAATTTGTAAAACAAGAACTGATACATGTGTTGGGGAGGGGCATGGACGATCGCGGTAATAGGAACTAGCCTGGAGCTAGTTACTTCCAAGGAGTGGAGAGGAGCTCCGCAGTTGACTTGCTATAGCCCATGGTGAGGCTAGAAAGCTAGTTTTGACCCTACTTAGCTGTAGTGGTCACACTGATCCAGGTGAGAATATTTCACCTGTGGTGATACACATCCTGGATCCCTTTTCAGCACAGAGAAGTGGATTTATTTTGAGTACTTTTTATAAAGAACTTACATTGTGGGGACTTTATGGACTAATTTCTACCATATTCTTCTAAATTCAATGTTTATGTGAATTCTGTTTTTTCTTGTTTTACAAAATTTTAAGTGTTTATGCACTGAATAATCAATATTGGTTTCACATAAGTGATATTTGTGGTATCGTCAGAATACTTTAGTATGTTTAGTTTGAAGCGTTGCACAGTTGATCCTTTTTAAGTTATAGCTGATGCTTTGGTATAATACTATTAGAATACCATCTGAATGCTTTCCATGTATTCTAAAGCTTTCCACACAATGCTCGAATTTCCACCGATTGCTTCTAAGTAGGTGGCCTTGTCAGCACCATCTCAAAACAAAAAAAGTCAAGGATTCGTTGGCTCAAATGCTAGTCATTGAGCATCTGCCTTTTGAGAAAAAATTCCCCTTTGGTTCCATCTTAGTTAAATACAGTGTCTCACAAAAGTGAGTACACCCCTCACATCTTTGTAAATATTGTATTATATCTTTTCATGTGACAAAACACTGAAGAAATGACACTTTGCTACAATGTAAAATAGTGAGTGTACAGCTTGTATAACAATGTAACTTTTCTGTCCCCTCAAAATAACAACACACAGCCATTATTGTCTAAACCCCTTGCAACAAAAGTGAGTACACCCCTAAGTGAAAATGTCCACATTGGGCCCAATTAGCCATTTTCCCTCCCCGGTGTCATGTGACCCGTTAACGTTACAATGTCTCAGGTGCGAATGGGGAGCAGGTGTGTTAAATTTGGTGTTATCGCTCTCACCCTTTCATACTGGTCACTGGAAGTTCAACATGGCACCTCATAGCAAAGAACTCTCTGAGGTTCTAAAAAAAATAACTGTTGCTCTACATAAAGATGGCCTAGGCTATAAGAAGATTGCCAAGACCTTGAAACTGAGTTGCAGCAAGGTGGCCAAGATCATACAGCGGTTTAACAGAACAGGTTCCACTCAGGACAGGCCTCGCCATGGTCAACCAAAGAAGTTGAGTGCACATGCTCAGCATCATATCCAGAGGTTGTCTTTGGGAAATAGACCTATGAGTGCTGCCAGCATTGCTGCAGTGGTTGAAGGGGTGGGGGTGTTAGCCTGTCAGTGCTCAGACCGCCACACACTGCATCAAATTGGTCTGCGTGGCTTTCGTCCCAGAAGGAAGCCTCTTCTAAAGATGATGCACATGAAAGCCTGCAAAAAGTTTGCTGAAGACAAGCAGACTAAGGGCATGGATTACTAGAACCATGTCCTGTGGTCTGATGAGACCAAGATAAACTTATTTGGTTCAGATTGTGTCAAGCTTGTGTGCAGGCAACCAGGTGAGGAGTACAAAGACAAGTGTGTCTTGCCTACAGTCAAGCATGGTTGTGGGAGTGTCATGGTCTGGGGCTTCATGAGTGTTTCCGGCACTGGGGAGATACAGTTCATTTAGGGAACCATGAATACCAATATGTACTGTGACATACTGAAGCAGAGCATGATCTCCTCCTTTCGGAGACTGGGCCACAGGGCAGTATTCCAACATAACGACCACAATCACACCTCCAAGACGACCACTGCCTTGCTAAAGAAGCTGAGGGTAAAGGTGATGGACTGACCAAGCAGGTCTCCAGACCTAAACCCTATTGAGCATCTGTGGGGCATCCTCGAATGGAAGATGGGAGCTCAAGGTCTCTAACATCCACCAACAAGGTGATGTCATCATGGATGAGTGGAAGAGTACTCCAGTGGCAACCTGTGAAGCTCTGGTCAACTCCCTGCCCAAGAGGGTTAAGGCAGTGCTGGAAAATAATGGTGCCCACACAAAATATTGACACTTAGGTCCCAATTTGGACATTTTCACTTAGCAGTGTACACACTTTTGTTGCAAGCGGTTTAGACATTAATGGCTGTGTGTTGAGTTATTTTGTGGGGACAGCAAATTTACACTTTCATACAAGCTGTACACTCACTACTTGTAGCAAAGTGTCATTTCTTCAGTGTTGAAACATGAAAAGATATAATAAAATATTTACAAAAATGTGAGGGGTGTACTCACTTTTGTGAGATACTGTACATTGAGGTGATCACAGGTTTTCTTCTCCTCCAGAAAAAATAGACTCGTGCTCCTGGAGATAGATCTACTATTGAGTCTAGGAAAAGTTCCTTTGGTCCCTCTTAGGACTTCAGCTCCATAGCTAAGTCTGGAAGTCAGAAGATGTGGTCCTCAAACCAGCCAAGTGTGGCTCCAAGCACTCTTTTCAGTGATGCTTTGTCAAACTAGGAGGGGATGCCTGTCAGCCTTCTGGGCCTTCAGGTCCCAGGAAATCTCGAGTGCTTGGGTCCAGAGTGTCCTTTTACAGGGACAGCCTGTAACGTTGCTCTGTGCACTGGATCCTGAAAGGGCTCTCATCCTCGCAATTAGTGCAACGTGTGCAGTTAGGTGAAGTGTTGTGGTCTGTCGCTATGAAACCCAGTCCCCGATAACCTTTTGGGTGTATGCCCACTGAGAGGGGTGAAGCCTGGACTTTAACCCCTTTAGCCCCGGTAAGAATTTACCCCCTTAATGACCAGAGCACTTTTCTCTTATGTTCACTGACAGACGCAGCCCTTCATTAGACAAGTGGGGTTATATGCACATCCTACTAGGAGTTGACTAGGCAAATAGAAAAAAAGCAAGCTGGCCCCTCCCAGGGGGCCGTCCTCTCTCTCCCATATAACCCCCCTGCTCTGTATAGCATATCAGTTTTCTATGCCTAGTGCAAGGAGTTAGACCTGGCTCCCTTATGGGACCTGCGGTTCATCTTTTTTGCTACCGCTTTTTTATTTTTTTCAAGCTATCTGATGAAGACTGCTATCAAGAAGCCGGCTGGGGCATAGAGGATAGCTAGAATCCTGCACTTTCCCCAGCGTGGCCGACCGATGTGAGCTAGCTCTAGCCTTGGCGGGGCCCGCCGCATCGTGCCCATTCCAGTGGGTGACCCCCACTTGCGCCCGGTGACCGGACCTGGTTCTGGTCCAAGGGCCTGCGGCCTGCAGCATCCCTCTCCGGCAGTGGGAGGAAGGTCTGCACCCGGGTGGCTACCCGCTACGCCCGTCGGACTGGTGAGTGACCCCCTCTCTCCCCCCCTAGGGGCGCAGAGGGGGGGGGCTGGGCGATTTTAGCGATTCCAGCCGGCCGGTGGAGGGTGTTTCGCTGGGCTAGTGTCCCCCCTGGGTGTTCTTGCACCACACCCCGCGCTTCCGCACCGCCATGCGACGATCCTCCGGCATTTTGCAGCAGATCGCCGCCATTTTGCCGTAGCCACGGACATTTTCCTGGGGTTTTTCCCTCTAGTGCTGAGCAGCTGCCATTTTGCCGTAGTCACGGCCTGTATTACATTGGATGTCCCTGGAAAGAAAAACGTGCTGCTGCCGTTTTGCTTCCTCTTTCACCCTGGGACAGCGTGGTTGACACAGGCGGCGCAGGCTCTATGACTGGCGGTCACTAAGCACTCTTACTGGGACGCAGCGCTTGTGGGGCACAAAACAGCAAGTATAGCTGGGCTCTCCCTGGGGTGCTGGTAGCGGTGGGCGCAGTCCTCCTGGGTTTTCCCTGGTTGCTCTGTGGGGTGGCGGTGAGGCTGTATTATGGGGGTGTCAGTGCATTTTTTCTTCTGCATGTCAGGTCCAGTGGCTAAAATGGCGGATGACCCTGCGTTTCCTTCTGCGGAGGAGTTAGCGGCAGTGCGTCCTGCGCTGGGGGCCCTGGTGTCCCTGCACCAGCTGAGAGCAGTTTTTGGGGAATTCGTTCCCTGGGCGGGGCCAAGCCAGGTTAAGGGGGCCCCTAAAAAGCGTCCGCCTCCCCCCCTTTCTTCGGAGCAAGAGTCTGAACCGGATGTGGCCTTGGGGGTCACAGGGACCCCCGTGGAGCTCTCAGAGGGCGAGCTGGATCCCTCAGACGGCGAGGAAGACCAGGGGGCCTCGGTTGCACGCGAGAACGCGCTGGTGGCCGCACTGATTGCTGATATCCGCGCGTCTTTGCGACTGGACCAAGCAGGGGAGTCGCAGGAATCCGCATACGTTTGCGGGTCTGCTAGGCCACCTGGATCCCCTAAGGCTTATCCTTATGATCAATTTTTTGACCATCTGGTTTATCAGGAATGGCAGCATCCGCAGAATTCCTTTGTCCTGCCAAAACGCTTCGCTATACGTTATCCATTTGAGGATAGCTTTGTGAAGAAGTGGGCATCCCCCACAGTGGACCCTCCGGTGGCTCGCTTTCCCTTGGAGGGGTCTCCCTCTTTTAAGGACCCAGCTGATAGGCGGAAGGAGGCGGTGTCCAAAGCACTTTTTCTGCTGGCAGGGTCAGCCATGAGGCCGGCCCTGGCGGCGCAATCTCTGTCTGAGTTTACGACGGAGCTGCAGAATGACTTGAACTGTGGGAGGTCGCTTGAGGCGTCGCAGAGAGCAGACCATTTGTTTCAGGGTCTTCGGTACATGTGTGACGCAGCTCTGGACCTGCTTCCCATGTTGTCGAAAATGTCTGCTTGCACAGTCATTATCAGACGGGTACTCTGGTTACGCTCGTGGTCGGGTGAGAAGGGCCTGACTGATCTCCCCTTTCAGGGTGGTCGGTTCTTTGGGGCGCAGTTGGATGAAATCATTAAAGATTTCACTGGAGTACTTTTCTTCCGGAGCCCAGGCGGCGGGAGTTCCGCCGCAAGCAGGGTCCTACTTCTTCGGGTCAGAAGAGGTTTTTTCGTGCCCCCGGTGCAGCAGGCAAGGGGTCGAGGCCCGGCAAGTCTGCCGCGGGGTCTGGTAATCAACCCTGGCAACGCAAGAGCGAAAAGTCAGAGGATGAGTCCTCCACATGATTGGTTGCCCCCACCCGATTCTCGGGTGGGGGGCCGTCTTCTGGGGTTCGCAGACAGGTGGACTGCCCGCATTTCCGACCGGTGGGTGCAGGAAGTGGTGTCCTCCGGGTACAGGATAGAGTGCAGCACTCTAACCCCAGACAGGTCCTTCCCATCGAACTTGAGACTCCCTCAGGGGCGTCAAGAGGCTCTCTTGGGGGCTGTTCAGGCGCTCTCCGCACAAGGGGTAATTGTGCCGGTATCTCCGCTGGAAAGATTCCGCGGCTTCTACTTCAACCTGTTTGTGGTACCCTAAAAAGGGAGGGTCAGGCCAGTTCTGAACCTAAAAGCGCTAAATCACTTTGTGAGGGCGCGAAAATTCAGAATGGAATCTGTTAGTTCGGTCGTGGCCGCCCTACACCAAGGGGACTTCATGGCGTCTCTGAATATCAGGGACGCGTACCTCCACGTTCCCATTTGTCTCCGGCACCAGCGATTCCTGCGCTTTGCGGTGGGAGATCTGCATTACCAATTCGTGGCACTTCCCTTCGGTCTGGCCTCGGGTGTTCACCAAGCTGGTGACTCCGGCGTTGGCGCTGTTGAGGCAGAGAGGCATTGCTGTGGTAGCATACCTCGAAGACCTGCTCCTGAGAATGGAGTCTGCTTCGGCTCTGGAGCAGAACGTGGCTATCACCATGGCCTCATTGAAGGACTTCAGCTGGCTGATCAATCTGCAGAAGTCAACATTGACACCGTCCTTTTTTTATACAACTCAGAAATGTGTGGGACTTTAAATGAGGTGCACATACTAGTGCAACTCCATCCCTATTTGATTCAAGAAAAAAGGAGGGATTTTATGGGACTTTAGATGAGGCAAGTATCAACACAAAGGATAAAAGGTATCAATGTATTTATTGCATCAATTTGATCATGGACTGTCTAGGTATATCAAAGTAGTAAACTAATTGACACCGTCCTGTCGCCTGGAATACCTGGGTCTGATTCTGGAAACGGAGCAGGCGAAGGTGTTCTTACCTCCGGCCAAGTTGCTGACACTGCAAGCAGCGGTGCGAACCCTGCTGTCACGCCAGTGGTCTTCTTTATGGTCCTGGGGCAGCTGTCTGCTCAGGGCCGCTGGTCGGCACAGGAATCCCGCCTTCCGATCATTGTGCTGGAGTTGAGGGCGATCAGGCTCTGCCCCTTCCACTGGACGGTAAGGTTGTGCGGCCTCCCGATTCGGGTTCAGTCAGACAACGCCACGGCGGTGGCATATGTGAACCATCAGGGCGGAACGAGGAGCTCGACAGCGTCTGCGGAAGTGGCTCTCATTCTGTGATGGGCAGAACCTCACGTGCCGGCAATCTCCGCCACTTACATTCCGGGCGTAGAGAATTGGCAAGCGGACTTTCTCAGTCGTCAGACGCTGGATCAGGGGGAATGGTCCCTACATCCAGAAGTGTTCCGCCAGGTTTGCTACAGGTGGGGCACGCCAGACGTGGACATCATGGCGTCTCGGTTTAATCACAAGGTGGAAACCTTTGTGTGCAGGACAAGAGACCCGCTGGCGGCCGCCACGGATGCGCTGGTAGCGCCTTGTGGTCGGTTTCGGCTCCTGTACGCTTTTCCTCCCATCAAGCTTCTACCGCGACTACTGCACAGGGTGGAAGCGGAGGGGATCCGACAATCCTGGTCCTTGAGTACTCTCAAGGGTCAGTTTTCGGCTCTGGCGATTCTAGTTCAACGGCCTTTGGCATCACATTCGTTGATTCGTACATTTGTACAAGGTGTGCGCCATGTGGCTCCTCAGGTACGGGCGCCTTGGCGCCGTGGGATTTGAACTTGGGGCTTTCTGTGCTGCAGAAACCACCATATGAGAAGGTCAGGGATATTCCCTTACAATTGCTGTTGCAGAAAGTGGCTTTCTTGGCCATCACATCCGCTAGGCGGGTGTCTAAGTTGGCAGCGTTGTCCTGCAAGTCTCCTTACCTAGTCCTTCATAAGGACAAGGTGGTCTTGCGCCCTTCTCCTTCGTTTCTACCAAAGGCGGTCTCTTCTTTTCACATTAATGAAGACATTGTTCTTCCTTCATTATGTCCGCCCCCGTCGCATCCCAAGGAATTTGAGTTACATTCCTTTGATGTCGTGAGGGCTTTGCAGGTGTACTTGGCGACTACAGCTTCCTTTCGGAAGTCTGATGTGTTGTTAGTGCTGACGGATGGTCCGCGCAAAGGGTTGGCGGCCTCGTCGGCTACTGTTTCCCGTTGGATCAGACAGACCGTGACCCATGCGTATACTGTTCGGGGTAAAGTCCCCCCTTTTCCAGTTACGGCTCATTCCACCAGGGCAGTTAGCACTTCCTGGGCTTTCAGACACCAGGCTTCGGTGTCACAGGTGTGCAAGGCGGCTACCTGGGCCTCGGTGCACACGTTTACTAAGTTTTATAAAGTTGATGTGTCAGCATCTTCGGATGCTGCTTTTGGCCGTAAAGTTTTACAGGCGACAGTGTAGGCGCGGCTGGCGCCTCCTGAGAGGATTCTGTTGGGTACAGTTGTTGTCATTTACCCACCCCTCTTGACTGACACAGCATTGGGACATCCCCACTAGTCTAATGAAGGGCTGCGTCTGTCAGTGAACGTAAGAGTAAAAGGGATTTCTCCTATCGTTCACTGACAGACGCAGCTCTCCATTACGTGTGGGTTTTATGCTGGTCTCACTAGGAGTTAACTAGGCAGGGAAAAGAAACAGCTGGCCCCTCCCATGGGGGCCGTCCTCTCTTCCCACATAAAACCCCCTCATAGCATAGCTCTTCAGTTTCAATGCCTAGTTTGCAAGGAGTTGACCTGGCTTCCCTTCAGGGGAATTGCGGTCCTGTTTGTTGTAAATGGCAGCGTCCGCAGCATTCCTTTTAGCGCAGTGGAACTTGTGCCTGGCAGCATAATGCTTGCTGGCTTAGATCCTAAGCATGACCTGCCTGAGGTTTGCATGTCCTCCCTGTGCATGCGTGGGTTTCTTCCCGGTGCTCCGGTTTCCTCCCACAATCCAAGGGACTTGACGGTTCGCTGCTCTCTATCCCTTGAGGAAAGCTTTTTAAAAAAAAAAAAAAAAAAATGGGAGTCACCTTGGTGTCCCGCCTATGATCGCTTTAATAAGACAACGAGCAGTCCTCTGGAAGGGGTTCCTGCATTCAAGGGCCCCGCTGCTAAAGACAGAGGCACTGTTAAGGTCGCTCTTCCTGGTGACAGGCTCTGCTCTGCGGCCAGCCCTGACGTTCTGTCTGAGCTTATGACGGAGCACCAGAATCTTCTGGTCTGCGGCCGCCTGCTGGATACGCCACAGAGGGCTGACTTTTTGCTCCGAGGTCTCAAGTACCTTGGTGATGCGGCCGTTGATTTACTGCCTATGTGATCCAGGGTAGCAGTGTTGCTGTTTCCTCAGATGGGTACTCTGGGCGCGTTTTTGGTCTGGTGACCATGCTTCCAGAAAAGGTCTCGCAGACCTTCCCTTTCAGGGTGGACGTCTATTCGGTCCACGGCTGGGTGAGATCATTAAAGATTTCACAGGAGGTAAGTGCCTTCCTCCCAGAGCCCCGGAGGCGTGAGTTTTCGCCGTTGACAGGGGCCCCCTACCTCGGGTCAGAAGAGGTTTTTTCGCACCCCGGGCGTAGTGGGTAAAGGGACCCGCTCCGGTAAGGTCGCTGCAGGGACTGGGTGCAGCGCAAAACCAACAAGGCGGAGGACAAACCTCCTCAGCCCGATGGGTTGCCTCCGCCCGGGCTTCGGGTGGGGGATGTTTCTGAGTTCAACACTCTGCCACCAGTCAGGTACTTCCCTTCCACTTAGGGCTCCCGCAGGCACGCCGGGAGGCCCTTTTTGGGGCTGTACAAGCACTCGAACCAAGGGGTGATCGTGCCATGCCTCCAGCGAGAGGCTTCGAGGTTTTTTACTCACATCTGCTCGTGGTCCCCAAATAAGGGGGAGGGTCCGGCCAGTACTGGACCTGAAGGCCGTGAACCGGCATGTTAGGGCGCAGAAATTCCGGATCGCATCTATCCACTCGGTTGTAGCCACCCTCCATCAGGGGGAATTTCTGGCGTCTCTAGACATCAGGGATGTGTACCTCCATGTACATATTTGTCGATGGCTTCAGCGTTTCTTTCACTTTGCAGTGGGAGACCTCCATTTTCAATTTGTGGCACTCCCGTTCGGTCAAGTCTCAGACCTCGAGTTTTTTTCACAAAGCTGGTGGCTCCGGTATGGCGTTACTGCGACAGAGAGGCATTGCGGTAGTAGCCTACCTGGACGACCTGCTCCTGCGAGCGGAATCTGCCTCGGCTCAGGAAGAGAAGGTGAGGATCACAATGACCTCGCTGCAGGACTTCCGCTGGTTGCTCAACCTGCAGAAGTCGACAGTGTCTCTATCCCGTCGCCTGGAGTATCTGGGCCTGTTCCTGGACTCAGAGCAGGCAAAAGGTTTTTCCTTCCTCCGGCCAAGTTGCGGTCACTGCAGTCGGCAGTGAAAATTTTCCTGTCGCACCGGCGGTCTTCCTTACGTGGGGGGCTGGGGCTCTTGGTCTCGACTTTCGAGGCGATACCATACGCCCAGAGTCACACTCGTCTCCTTCAACGAGCAATTTTGGCTCGGTGGGACAGATCCCTTCGGTCCTTGGACCTCCTGATCCGTCTGAGCTCCCAGACCAGGGCGTCTCTGACCTATGGTTCCGGGACTCAGCGTTGATTCAGGGGAAGTCATTCCTGTCCCTTCAGTGGGTGATCATTACCACAGATGATAGTCCTTTGGACTGGGGCGGGGTCCTGGGACAGCTGTCTGCCCAGGGCCGTTGGTCGGCACAAGAGGCTCGCCTCCCCATCAGTGTACTGGAGCTGAGAGCAATCAGATTGTGCTTTTTTCTCTGGATGAGATTGCAGGGTCGTCTGATTCGAATTCAGTCGGACGATGCCACAGCAGTGGCATATGTGAACCATCAGGGCGGCACAAGGAGTCCAGCAGCTACGGCGGAGGCAGCTAGGTTACTGCGTTGGGCGGAACGTCACGTTCCGGCAATCTCCGCCGTTTACGTTCCAGGTGTGGAGAACTGGCAGGCGGACTTTCTCAGTCGCCAGACGCTGGACCAGGGAGAGTGGTCTTTCCACCCAGAGGTGTTCAATCAAATTTGCCGCAGATGGGGGACGCTGGATGTAGATCTCATGGCGTCCCGGTTCAATCACAAGGTGGAAACCTTTGTGTCCAGAACGAAGGATCCATTGGCAGTGGCCACGGACGCTCTGGTGGCCCCCTGGGGCCGTTACCACCTTCTGTACGCTTTCCCTCCGATAAAATGCTTCCGCGATTGATACGCAGGATAGTGGCGGAGGGGATACCAATAATCCTGGTGACTCCAGATTGGCCTCGGCGCACTTGATACGCCGATGTGGTGCAAATGGTGGCAGACGCCCCTCCTAGGGGGCCATCCTCACTCAGCATATAACCCCTCAGCCCTGCATAGCATATCAGTTTGTAATAAGCTGTACAAACACAACACCGAGGGGTGGGTGCTGCGTCTGTCAATGAACTCAGAGAAAAGGATTTTACAGTAAGTGCTTAATAAAATCCTATTTTATGTTCATTGACAGACGCGGCCTCTATTTATGACACGTGGGAAGTCCCAAAGCAGTGTCAAACAAGAGGGGTGGGCAAACAATAACAACTGTACCTACAGAAAGATCTCGGGAGGCGCCAGCCGCGCCTACACCGCCGCCTGTAAAACTTTGCGGCCAAAAGCAGCATCCGCGGATGCTGACACATCAACTTTGTAAAACTTAACAAAGGTGTGCACCGAGGCCCAAGTAGCCGCCTTGCACACCTGAGACACCGCCGCTTGGTTTCTGAAAGCCCAGGAAGTGCTAATCGCCCTGGTGGAATGCGCCGTGACCAGAAAAGGGGGTACTTGGCCCCGAACAGTATACGCATGGGTCACAGTCTGTCTGATCCAACGGGATACAGTGGCCGACGAAGCCGCCAAACCTTTGCGCGGCCCTTCCGACAGCACAAACAGCCCATCCGACCTCCGAAAAGGATCCGTGCTCACCCATCCATCCGTGCGCAGTCATCCCCATCTATGGCTTATTCACCCCCATTCGTGCTCATTTATGCCTTATTCATGTTCATCCATACCACATCAGTTCTCGATAATGTAATAACACTCCGTGACACCACCGTGACTACCCGCGACATCACCGTACCTAACACAGTAACTACTCTTGACTACACCATACCTACTTGTACTTATTCCGTATTTACTCGTGCTTACCCCCACTTATTCGGTATCTACCCCTACTGACGCGTGCCTACCTACCCACTCGTGCCTAGGAAAAGCCTCCAGCCTACCCGACAAACACGACAGCCTTCCCGGCGCGTTTCCAAACCGCCGAAGCAGCCGGTGACATAGGGCAACCTAGTCTGTCTGACACTGGGTACGCATATGACAAGCCCCGGTTCATGGGGGAAAAGACCAGTGCCGCGTAAGGTGGTCCCGCTAATCGTGAAGGACCCGAAAGTCTTTGGTTCGCCGCCACAGAGTCCACACGTTCCGCCGATGAACCCGGAGCCACGTGTGGAAACAATTCAAAATGTTTCAACTACACAGTCGTAGGCGCCTACGACGAAAACCGGCGTTTCAAAATGTCCGCCGCCACATCCGCGCCGACCGCGGAGGGCTCTAGAAAGACATCCATGTCAACAATAACAAACGGGTGGGGAGA
>BLSH010453388.1:109689-121098 GCA_018402905.1 Glandirana rugosa
AAAACCACCATAAATTAGTGGTAACCCCACAAATAAAAAACTCGTTATTTACCTTTTTATGGCCTAAAAAAATAAAAATCCGGTATTTTTCCATTTATTGCTCAAAAAATAAACACCCCAATGGTGATTAAATACCACCAAAAGAAAGCTCTGTTTTTGGGAAAAAAAGGACGAAAATTTCATATGGGTACAATGTTGCATGAGTGAGTAATTGTCATTCAAAATGTGAGAGTACTGAAAGCTGAAAATTGGTCTGGTTAGGAAGGGGGTTTAAGTGCCCAGTGGTCAAGTGGTTAATCAATAAATTAATAAAAAATTGTTTGCATTTTCATTTTATTTATTTCCATAAAAAGGCCCACCAAAATCCTCAGCACCAGGCCCATGATGCTCTTAATCTGGCCCTGCCTGTAGGTAAAATGAATATCTCCTAAACCTGTACGGCTTAGGAGATATTCACCCTCCTAGGAGGCGCTGACGTCACGGAGCATGCCGGGAAGTCCGCCGGAAAAAAGAGCTTTCGCGCGCATGTGCGGGAGTGACGCTTTGCAGCTCCAGCCACTCACAGCACGAAGCCGGAAGGATCCCCACAGGGAAAATGTCAGCTCCCTCTGCGGGGACTGAGCCGCCCGGTCAGAGCTTCGTTCTGAGGTATTTCATAATGAGCTAGTATGCAGTGCATATTGGCTCATTATGCATTTGACTTGCAGGTGTTTTTTTTTTGTTTTTTTTACACTGAGTATACAACCGCTTTATTATTATTATTATAATACAGGATTTATATAGCGCCGACAGTTTGCGCATATTAGGTCAGACAGTACAATTACAATACAATTCAATACAGGAGGAATCAGAGTGCCCTGCTCGTTAGAGCTTACAATCTAGGAGGGAGGGTTAAGTGATAAGAAAGGGCAATAACTGTGGGGGATGAGCTGATTGAGAAAATAAAAAGTGTAGTTGTTAGGTGGTGGCAGAATAGGCTTCCCTGGAGAGTAAAGTTTTCAGGGATCGCCTGAAGGTGGATAGATTTGGGGACAGTCTGACAGATTGGGGTAAGGAATTCCGGAGGATGGGAGAGGCTCGGGAGAAGTCTTGGAGGCGAGTATGAGAGAAGGTGATGAGGGAGCTGGAGAGCAGGAGGTCTTGGGAGGAGCAAAGAGGACGATTAGGTTGGTATTTTGAGACTAGGCCGGTGATGTAGCTGGGAGCAGAGTTGTGGATGGCTATGTAGCTCATTGTTAGTATTTTGAATTTAATTTGTTGGGCGAGTGGCAGCCAATGGAGGGATTGGCAGAGAGGGGTGGCAGACGCTGAACGGTTTGTAAGGTGGATGAGTCTGGCAGCGGCATTCATAATGGACTGGAGGGGGGGTAGTCTATTTAAAGGTAGGCCAATGAGGAGGGAGCTACAGTAGTCGAGGCGAGAGATGACCAGGGAGTGAAACAGGAGCTTTGTGGTTTCATTGGTTAGGAAGGGGCGTATTTTAGAGATGTTGCGGAGGTTAAGGCGGCAAGCCTTAGAAAGTGATTGGATGTGGGGCCAAAAGGAGAGTTCAGAATCCAGGATAACACCAAGCACCATAACATGTGGGGATGGGTGGATGGTTGTGCCATTGCTCTTGACAGAGAAGTCAGGGGAAACGGCACGTGGGGGAGGAAATATTATGAGTTCAGTTTTGGACAAGTTGAGTTTGAGGAAGTGGTGTGACATCCAGGCAGATATGTCTGTTAATAAGTTAGTGGTGCGTGAGGAGACTGATGGAGTGAGTTGAGGGGTGGAGAGGTAGATTTGGGTATCGTCAGCGTAGAAACTATATTGAAAGCCGTGGGAGGCTATCAGCCGGCCCAACGAAGAGGTGTATATTGAAAATAAGAGAGGTCCAAGAACAGAACCTTGGGGGACCCCGACAGAGAAAGGAAGAGGAGAGGAGAAGGCAGAATTGTACGTGACACTGAAGGTGCGTTGGGATAGGTAGGAAGAGAGCCACCGAAGAGCAAAGTCTCGGAGACCGAGGGAGTAAAGTTTTTTGAGGAGGAGGGGGTGGTCAACTGTATCAAAGGCAGCCAAAAGGTTCAGAAGTAGGAGTACAGAGTAGTGTCCATTGGTTTTTGCAATTAGTAGGTCATTTGTGAGTTTAAGAAGGGCAGTTTCTGTGGAGTGTTGAGGACGAAATCCAGATTGAAGGGGGTCAATAAGGTTATTCTTAACAAGGGGGTCACTCAGTTGGTTGTAGACCAGGCATTTCAAGAGTTTGGAGGAAAAGGGGAGCAAGGAGATATGGTGTAGATTGTTAAGATCAGTAGGGTCCAGTGATGGCTTTTTGAGTATGGGGGTGACCAATGCATGTTTTAGAGCATTGGGGAAGACGCCAGAAGAGAGGGAGAGATTGAAGATGTGAGTTAGAAAGTGCAGGATAGAGGGTGACCGTAGTATTTGAGAGGGAATAGGGTCCAGGGGACAGGTGGTTAGGTGGGCGTTAGAAAGGAGTTTAGCCACCTCGTTTATAGTAGAAGGTTTGAATAAGGATAGTGTCGATTGTGCTTGTTGACATGGGGTGTTAACTGGGGAAGATGCCTGTAGAGTGGAGATTTTATCATGAATTGTGTCAATCTTGCTTTTGAAGTGATTAGCAATCTCCTGGGCAGTGAGTGTGTTAGTGGGCGGAAGTGGTGGAGGACGAAGTAGGGAGTTGAAGGTAGGGAAGAGTTGACGGGGACTGGATGAGAAGGTGTTAATAAGAGTGGTAAAATAGGTCTGCTTGGCAGTGTGGAGGTGAGAATTGCATTTATGGAGGGGAGATTTGTATGGGTTGAAGTCTTTAAAAGACTTTGTCTTGTGCCACAGACGCTCAAGAGCGCGGCTACGCTTTTTGAGATTTCTGGTGTCGTCTGCTTGCCAGGGTTGTAGGGGTCAAGGCCTGATTTTTTGTGTGGGGAGGGGAGCGAGCTCGTCCAGGGTGGATGACAGGGATTTATTGTAGATGGCAGTGGCTTGGTTGGGGCAGGACAGGGGTGAGATTTACTCTTCTGTTCACTGACAGACGCAGCCTTCTTATGACACGTGGGGTTATGCTCATGTTCCTAGGAGTAGACTAGGCAAAAATAAAACAAAAGCATAGGTTGGCCCCTCCCAGGGGGCCGACCTCATCTTAGCATATAATCCCCCTGCTCTGCATAGCACATCAGTTTTAAATTGCCTAGTGCAAGGAGTAGACCTGGTTCCCTATGGGATCTGCGGTCTCCTGAAGATTTTTTCTGATGAAGACTGCTATCAAGAAGCCGGCTGGTGTTATAGAGGATATCTAGAATCCAAAAACTTTCCCCAGTCCGGCCGACACTATGCGAGCTACCCTTAGCGGGGGCCCGCCGCATAGTGCCCGTTCCGTGCTGGCGGCCAGTGGCTAAAACCCACTAGAGCCCAGTGACTGGTTTTGTTCCTGTCCAGGGGCCTGGCCAGCAGCATGCCTTTCTATGGGGAGGTAAGTCTGCTCCAGGTGGCTACCCGCTGCGCCTGTCTGATTGGTGAGTGGTCCCCTCTTCCGTCCTAGTGTCACGGAGAGTGGGCACCTGGGCAGCTTCTGTGGTAGCCGGCTGGTGGGGGTCCGGTAGTGGGGACACACTGGGTGGTACTTTGAGGATTATTTCCCCCCACTCCCCCTCCCCCCCCCCCCGCAGTACCGCACCTTGCACTGACCGTTCGGAGCACTGCATTAAGCGGTTCGCCGCCATTCGGTGTGGATCAACGTTCGTTCGTCCTCCGACCGTACCATTTTGCTATAAGCTCTGCTTGGGTTAATGGCAGCATCCATTGTTTGGTAGCCCATGCGGTTTTCAGCCTGTCCTCTGGTGGCCCCCAGTGGTCGTTTTTGGTATTACAGGAAGTGATAAAAACAGAAGTAGTACTTCCGGTTTCACTTGGACAACATGGCTGACACTCGGTGGTGCAGGCTCTTGAAGTGCAGTGGATTTTTGGGCATTGCTCATTCCGGTCGCAGTGCTGAGGCATTTAAAACAGGAGGAATATGGCTGGCTCTCCCTGGGTGCTGGTAGCGGTGGGTGCAATCCTCCCGGGTCTCCCTGGCTAATTGGTGGGGTAGAGGTGGTGGTCACACAGTGGGGGTGCCAGAAGGCTGGGATGTCAGAGGCCGGCAATGCTATGGCAGGGGTACCTGCGGATCAACAATCCACCCCAGGAACCCTGGTGTCCTTGGAACAGCTGAGGGCGGTGTTTTTAGGGAGTTCTTTCCCCGGGCGGGGGTCCTGATTCCGGGGGGCCCCAAAAAACGCCCCCTCCCCTCATTCCTCAGGGGAGGATTCGGATCCAGAGAGCGCCTCAGTGGTCACACCCGTGGACCTATCAGAGAGTGAAATGCCCTCAGACGGCGAAGGTGATCAGGAGGCTCCATTTTCGCGCGACAAAGCGATAGTGGCCGCTTTGATCACTGATATTCGCGACTCCATGTGGCTTGACCAAGCAGGAGAGTCGCATGAGTCCACATATATTTGTGGATCGCTTAAACCCCCTAGGTCCCCTAGGGCTTACCCTTATGATCAGGTGTTTGAACAGGCGGTGTTCAAGGAATGGCTACGGCCGCAAAATTCCTTTGCTTTACCTAAAAGCTTTGCTGTTCGCTACCCCTTTGAGGATAGCTTTACTAAGAGCTGGGCGTCCCCAGCGGTGGACCCTCCAGTGGCCCGTCTGAATAAGGCAACGACCATTCCCTTGGAGTCTCCTTCTTTTAAGGAAGCGGCCGATCGCCGCACGGAGGCAGTGTCTAAGGCACTGTTCTTGTTGGCTGGGTCAACCATGCGGCCGGCTCTAGCAGCTGCGATGGTGGCGCAATCTCTTCACAAGCACGCTGCCACATTACACTCCGGTTTAACTTGTGAGTGTGCACAGGCTGAAGTACAGCAGGCACAACATTTGGAAGAGGGTCTCCGCTACATATGACATGCGGCTTTGGACCTGCTTCCCATGCTGTCAAAAATGTCTGTTTTTGCAATTGTTATCAGGCGGGTGCTGTGGCTCCGCTCTTGGTCAGACGACCAGGCTTCAAAGAAAGCTCTTACAGATCTTCCCTTTCAGGGAAGGGCGTCTGTTTGGCCCACAGTTGGATGAAATCATTAAGGATTTCACGGGAGGGAAGAGTACTTTCCTTCCAGAGCCAAAGCGGCGGGATTCTCGCCATAGGCAGGGCCCTGTTTCTTCAGGTCAGAAGAAGTTTTTTCGTCCGCCCGGCTCAGCGGGTAAGGGCTGCAACTCCGGTAAAGCTTCCGCTGGGCCCAGTAAAAGGCCCTGGCAACATAAGTCCAAAAAAGCGAAGGATAAGTCAACCTCCGCATGATGGGTTGCCCCCGCCCGACTCACGGGTGGGGGGCCGGTTGCTGGGGTTCACAGGCAGATGGGCTGCCCGCATCACCGATCGGTGGGTACTGGAGGTGGTGTCCTCCGGGTACAGGATAGAATTCATTTCTCTGCCCCCGGAAAGGTTCTTCCCTTCAAACTTAAGACTCCCTCAGGGGCGTCGGGAGGTGATTGTACCGGTACCCATGGTGGAAAGATTTCATGGGTTTTACTCAAACTTCTTTGTGGTGCCCAAAAAGGGCAGTGTCAGGCCAGTTCTGGCTCTGAAGGCATTAAACTGCTTCGTAAAGACGAAGAGATTAAGGATGGAGTCCATCCGCTCGGTCGTGGCCGCCCTGCACCAAGATTCATGGCATCCCTGGATATCAGGGACGCGTATCTCTACGTTCCAGTTTGTCACAGTCACCAGCATTTTCTACGCTTCGCAGTGGGAGATCTGCATTAGCAGTTTGTGGCACTTCCCTTCGGGCTGGCTTCATCTCCCCGAGTGGCCCCGATGCTGGCACTGCTGAGACAGAGAGGTATTGCGGTAGTAGCATACCTCGACGATTTACTCCTGAGAGCAGAGTCTGCTGCGGCTCTGGAGGAGAACGGTGTCCACGTTAGAGGAGTTCGGTTGGCTAATCAACCTGCAGAAGTCATCGTTAACTCCATCCTGCCGGCTGGAATACCTGGGTCTGATTCTGGACACGGTGCAGGCAAGGATTTTTCTACCACCAAACAAGCTCCTGACACTTCAGGCAGCAGTGCGAACTCTGTTATCACGCCAGTGGTCCTCCTTACGGTTCTGTATGCGAGTGTTGGGGCTCATCATGTCGACTTTCGAAGCGATACCTTACGCCCAGAGTCACACTCAGCTCTTGCAGAAGGTGATTTTGTCGCAATGGGACAAATCCCCCCTATCCCTAGAGAGACTGATCAGGTTGGATCATCAGTCCCGAGGATCCTTGATTTGGTGGATTCAGGCTCCGGCCCTAAAGTTGGGAAAATGTTTTTTCCAACTCAATTGGTCGATAGTAACGATGGATGCCAGCCTATCGGGCTGGGGAGGGGTCCTGGGTCAGTTCTCTGCCCAGGGTCGTTGGTCAGTGCAGGAAGCTTGTCTTACATTAAATGTACTGGAACTGAGAGCGATCAGACTTTGTCTGTCCCATTGGTCAGAAAGGCTGCAAGGCCTCCCTGTCCGGGTTCAGTCGGACAAAGCCACGGCTGTGGCATATGTGAACCATCAGGGCAGAACAAGAAGCTCGGCAGCAGCCACGGAGGCGGCTCTGATGCTTCGGTGGGCAGAACTTCACATGCCAGCTCTCTCTGCAATCTACATCCCAGGCGTGGAAAACTGGCAGGCGGACTTTTTCAGCCGCCGGACTCTGGATCAAGGGGAATGGTCCCTACATCCAGAAGTGTTCCGCCAGATTTGCCTCAAGTGGGGCACGCCAGAGGTGGACCTCATGGCCTCCAGATTCAATCACAAGGTACAGACCTTTGTGTGCAGAACAAAAGATCCGTTGGCGGTCGCCTCGGATGCACTGGTAGCGCCCTGGGGTCGGTATCGGCTACTGTACATCTTTCCTCCTCTAAAGCTTCTACCGCGGGTTCTGCACAGGATAGAAGCAGAGGGAATCCCGACAATCCTGGTAGCTCTGGATTGGCCTCGGCGTCCTTGGTACGCCGACGTAGTACGGATGGTGACAGATGTTCCGTGGCGTCTTCCACTTCGCAAAGACTTACAGTCTCAGGGGCCCATCTTGCACCCTGCTTTACCCTCGCTGGCTTTGACGGCTTGGCTATTGAGTCCCAGGTGTTGAGGGATAGGGGTGTCTCGGACTCCGTGATCCCTACTATGATTGAAGCACGTAAAGGTACCTCACGTAAGATTTATCATAGGACCTGGAAGGCCTATATTACCTGGTGCGAGGCAGGGGAGAAACCCCCGCTCTTATATAGTGTCCAGAGTACTGACTTTTTTGCAGCAAGGACTGGACAAGAATCTGGTGTTAAGTACGCTTAAGGGTCAAATTTCAGCCCTGGCGGTTCTTTTTCAACGGCCCTTGGCGTCTCATTCATTGATCCGTACATTTGTACAGGGTGTACGTCATGTGGCTCCTCGGATACGGTCGCCTCTGGCGCCGTGGGATTTGAATCTGGTGCTTTCTGTGCTGTAGAAACCAGCATATGAAAAGATTAGGGACATTCCCTTGCGACTGTTGTAGCAGAAAGTGGCTTTTCTGGTGGCTGTCACATCCGCTAGGCAGGTGCCTGAGTTAGCAGCATTATCCTGCAAGTCACCTTACTTGGTCCTTCATAAGGACAAGGCGGTTTTGCGACCTTCCCCTTCGTTTCTTCCGAAGGTGGTTTCTTCTTTTCATTTAAATGAAGATATTGTTCTTCCCTCATTGTGCCCGCATCCGTCGCATCCCAAAGAGGTTGAACTGCATTCTTTGGATGTGGTGAGGGCTTTGCGGGTGTATTTGTTTTTTACAGCTTATTTTCGGAAGTCTGATTCTTTTTGTGCTGACGGAAGGGTCGCGCAAAGGCATGGCGGCCTCGTCAGCTACCATTTCTCGTTGGATAAGGAAGACTGTGACTCATGCATATGAGATTCGGGGCAAGGTTCCCCCGTTTCCAGTCACGGCTCATTCCACCAGGGCAGTTAGTACTTCCTGGGCGTTTAGACACCAGGCCTCGGTGTCTCAGGTGTGCAAAGCGGCTACTTGGGCCTCAGTGCACACATTTACTAAGTTTTACAAAATTGATGTTTCAGCATCTTCGGATGCTGCCTTTGGCCGCAAAGTATTACAAGCGGCAGTGTAGGCGCGATTAGCGCCGCCTGAGAGGTCTTTTTCTGTTGGGTACAGTTGTTATAGTTTGCCCACCCCTTTTGATTGGCACAGCTTTGGGACGTCCCCACGTGTCATAAGAAGGCTGCGTCTGTCAGTGAACGGAAGAGTAAAAGGGATTTTATTATAACTTACCGTAAAATCCTTTTCTCTGAGTTCACTGACAGACGCAGCACCCACCCCTCTGTGTTGAGTTTGTACAGCTTGTTACGAACTGATGTGCTATGCAGAGCAGGGGGATTATATGCTAAGGTGAGGACGGCCCCCTGGGAGGGGCCAACCTATGCTTTTGTTTTATTTTTGCCTAGTCTACTCCTAGTAACATGAGCATAACCCCACGTGTCATAAGAAGGCTGCGTCTGTCGGTGAACTCAGAGAAAAGGATTTTACGGTAAGTTATAATAAAATCCCTTTTTTTCATAGAGGTGGTCAGTAGCAGAATAGAGGAGAGGAGGGTTGAATTGGCGAAAGTTTCTACGGGTGACGGTTAGGCGATTGGAGGGAAAGGTGGTGCAAGAAAGGGAGTTAGAGAAACTAATAAGGTGGTGGTCAGAGAGGGGAAAAGGATTGTTGGAGAAGTTGCATGGAGCGCATAGGAGAAGACAAGGTTGGGGGTGTTTCCATCAGTGTAAGTAGAAGCCTGTACCCATTGCTTCAGGTCAAATGAGGAAGTTAGACTAAGAAGTTTAGCAGTAGTGTTAGTGTTAACTGGGATGTTGAAGTCACCAAGAAGGATTGTGGGAATTTCAGAAGAAAGAAAGTAGGATAGCCAGGCAGAAAATTCATCAAGGAAAGCTGACAGCGGTCCAGGAGGCCGGTAGATCACAGCAATTCTTAGGGAGGTTGGAGAGAATATACGTATACAGTGGGCTTCAAATGATGAGAGTGAAAGAGAGGGAAGAGAGTGAAGAACCTGACAGGTGCTCTGTGGGGATAGGAGGAATCCCACTCCACCTCCCTTGCGTCCGTTAGGCCTAGGGGAGTGAGTCCAGAGAATGCCACCATGGGAGAGAGAAGCAGGAGGAGAATCACATTTGTGGAGTCAGGTTTCGGTGATAGCAAGTAGATTAAAGGAATTAGTGATAAATAGGTCATGAACAGCAGTGAGCTTGTTGCAGACAGAGCGGGTGTTCCAGAGGGCACAGAAAAAGGGGAGGCTGGTTTTGGGAAGAAGGGGAATGGAGATGAAATTGCGTAGATTGCGACTACTGCCAGAGGGTGTGGGGTGGTGGTGATGGGTGTGTTGGGTGTGGTTAAATGAGGGAGGCCCAGGGTTCGGGGAAATATCTCCAGAGGTTAGGCGAAGCAGAAGAGAAAGGGAGGCAACATGGGAATATGATTTATATGAGGAGACATGCTTGAGCATCCTGGTTTTGTTAGCTTAGAGTTAGAAAGAGGTGATGAGTGCAGTAATAGGGAGAGGGGAGAAGTGAGGATGATATGTATAGATTGCGGGGTGGGGAAGAGGGGTGCAGAAATATAGTTTGAGGAGAGAGGCAGCTATTGTGAAAAGGAGAGGTAAAGAATGCATGTTTTAGAGAGGAAAGTGAGATGATTTATCTCATGATCAAGAGAGCCAAAAAGGCCAACATTTGTGCAGATAAGGGGAGCCATAAATTAGGTAAGACCTAAAGCCTAAATAAACATCAAAATAATGTGAACATGGCTACAGATGTACAGAGCACGGATGCATGGGTGAGCACAGATGGATGGTGGAGCACGGATGCATGGGTGAGCACAGATGGATGGTGGAGCCCGGATGCATGGGTGAGCACAGATGGATGGCGGAGCATGGATGCATGGGTGAGCATGAATGCATGGCTGAGCATGGATACATGGGTGAGCATAGATGCATGGGTGAACACGGATGCATGGGTGAGCTCGGAAGAATGGGTGAGCACGGATGCATGGGTGAGCATGGATGAGGCTGGATAGGTGAGCACGGCTGGATGGGTGAGCACGGATGAGGCTGCATGGGGGAGCACGGATACATGGGTGAGCATGGCTGGATGGGTGAACACAGATGCATGGGTGAGCATGGTTGGATGGGTGAACACGGATACATGGGTGAGCATGGCTGTATGGGTGAACACGGATGCATGGATGAGCATGGCTGGAAGGGTGAACACAGATGCATGGGTGAGCATGGCTGGATGGGTGAACACGGATGCATGGATGAGCACGGATGGGTGAGCACAGATTCATGGGTGAGCATGGATGCATGGGGGACGGATGAGTGAGCATGGATTAGGCTGGATGGGTGAAGCTGGATGGGTGAGGCTGGATGGATGGGGAGTCCAGACTGGCACACAGCAGTGCTGTGGACACTTCAGATCCTGCCCACAGCACTGCTGCTTTCATCTCTTCCCCCTCTCCTATCACACTGCACCGATCGGTGCGGAGAGGGGAGAGACAAGCCGGATATCCGCCAGCTTGTTTACATGTGATCCCTCCGTCATTTGACAGCGGTCACTGATGCTCCCGGGTGCATGCCCCAGCGATTCTGGGAGGACGTTATAGGACGCCCTCCCAGAACAATGGATCCACCTTGCGGCCATGTATTTAGCAAGTGGTTAATGACCTGTATGCCCTGTCGGTGTGGAATGGAGCTGTATAATGCCTCCACGTCCACTGTAACCAACAAGGCCTTAGGTGGTGCATGGAGATCCTACAAGCTCTGTAACAAATGTACCGTTTCTCATATGTATGAGGGGATATTGGTCTCTAACGGAGGAAGTTGTTCGTCAATAAATCTGCTAAGGTTTTCCGTTATGCTGCCTCACAGTTGGTCTGCCTGGGGGGGGGGGGGGGTTCTTCATGTCTTTATGAACCTTGGTACTCTTTGCCATGTAAACAATGTCTCGAACATCCTAGAGGTACGTGGTGGATTCCGGAACAACCAATGTCACCTGCACCTCCGTAATATGTCGAGGTAAGGTGTGGCTGTCCCGTATGTCCAGTAATTGGTGAACGATTTATGTACCGGCGTTCCACCTAGGTAACAAGACCCTCCCGCAGGATATTGCAGGAGGGTCTTAGCGACCCCGTACGTGGGCCCTCGTAGTCACTGGCGACAGTTTACTGCCTCCCTAGTGTACATTTGTTCGACCGCCTATAGGCCGAACAGAGAGGGGAGAGGCGTGGCTAGCCACGTCACACTATCCTCTCCCCCTTCTCTACTTTCGTCGTCACGACACCCGTCCTAGAC
>BLSH010453388.1:121108-139226 GCA_018402905.1 Glandirana rugosa
TCACTAACGGATGGAGTTGTTTGTCAATAAATCTGCTAAGATTGTTCGTTACACAGTTGGTCTGCCCGGGGGGTTCTTCATGTCTTTATGAACCTTGGGCAGGCTGTAAAAAGTTGGAATTCTGGGAAAACTAGTTCGTACAAAGTCCCACGTTTGTTTGTTTCTGGTATTGTTTAAGTATGCAGATGATGGTGACCTGTTAAGGTGTTTAAAGCTTTTCTCTCATTTTATGATAAGTTGTCCTGAGCCGGGGATTTTTTCAGTTTACTAATTTCTTGTGTGGTCATGGCAAGGAATGCCCCTATGTTTGGATTAAGGTCAGGAGAAGGAAATGTGCTTGATTTCTTTCTCAGGGTGGAACTTTCCGATCTGTTTCTAACGGGGGTGTTGTCTGGCTCATTTAGGAGGGCTTCAATATCCAGCCTTTCTATCAGGTCCCTCTCTTCTTGTTCTTCTAGAAGGGAGGTTAGGTCCTCTAGGGCCTTTTTCTCCCGTGTTGCTAATTCATTAGGTTCAATTTTTTGGGTCTGTTTGGCATATAGGCTTTGGAGGGTAAATTTCCTGGCAAAAAGTTGCAGATCCTTTGTGATTTCAATGTGTCTGGTTCAGACTTCGGGCAAAAAGTCTTACATAAAAGTCGAGTCTCATCTGCTGATAGTTTGTAATCTGACAGATGGATTATACTTAATTGGTCCTCACTTGTTTCTTTTTCTCCATCTAAATTGTCTTGTTTTATTGAATCTCCGGGGAGCCACCTGTGGCCATCTCCCCAGATGGCTCCTTGGAGTTAGGTGAGTTGGTTTGCATGGCAGTGCCAGACGTGTGTTTACCTTGCCCAGAGGGGCCACCACGTGAGTTACCTGACTTTTGTACGTGATCAGATCCCGTCACCAGAGTAGATCTTCTAGAAATTGTTGATTCCGTGATATGTCTCTTGCTAAACTTGGCTCCTGATCCCGGGGAACGCCATTTGTGTTTCTGGGGTGCTTTGCGTTCCTGTGAGGTCTCTGAGAATGAAGAAGATAGAGTTGGGGTATGAATTTGAACCTTTATTACTGCTTTGTGCCCTGAGGTTGTTGTTTTTCTTTGACTGCCATGTTTTTATGCTGCCAGCGATAAGCCTTTACTCCCTGAATGCTGTTTTGTCCCTCCAGAATTTACGTTTTTTTTGTTCTAATCTCTCTTACTACCTGATCTATATGGGTTTTTATGCTCTCTTTCTGTTCTTTGTAATTGGTAAATTCCTTGAATGTTTCTAATTGTGTATACACTGTATCAATCTCTTTTTCTATAGAAGAAATACGTTTCTGGTACTCCTCTATCAGAAGTTTCATCATAACCCTGGTACATTGTTGGAGATTATTTTGCCACCTCTTCTTAAACATCTCATCAATGCTTTTGAGTGTGGGAGAAATCTCTATTCTAAGTCCGAATGAATTTATATCCTCCCAGGTATAATGCTCAAAGCTCTCTATGTGCCAGAACATGGTCACCTTTTCTCTCCACCAGTCTTCTAAGCTGAAATAACATAGATGTCATCTCAGATTCCTATGCATCTTTTTTTCCCATAGACCCTTTACTTTGTCATAAGGGTTTCAAATTCCTTGTACTTAAACATAATGGGCTTCTAGTACTAACGCAGCTGGCTGCGTCTTCTCACAACAAAAAAGTACCAAATATTCCTATACGCTCACAAAAGTTTTGTTATGGTGGAGGTAAAAAAGCGGGGGGCTGGGTATCTGCTACCCATAATCAATAAAGCGGTACAAGGAGTGCAAGTGAAAAGCAACCGACTTGAGATCAGGGTATGGAGAATGTTGCGAGTTTGATATCTTCCACATTGTTGACCTCGACTGATTGGATCAGAGTCCACAGTAAAAATTAAGGTACAAAGCCCTCCAGTAGGGTATAACCTGTTGTTCATAGTATGTGGCCTCAAGCACAACCCACATAAGAACCCAGACAGCATGTCTTCACCCATACGGGAGGAATCCCTAATAGCCTCCCATACTTGCAGGAGCAAGATCACGACTCACATGTAGTAGCTGGTTGGCGGGGTGCGGGATCCACGTCTCAATCTGGCCGAGCGAGGAGGTAGGCCTGGTTGTGTAGGTGCCACCAGTCCGATACAGAGATGGGTGAAATCTCAAGGAAGGCAAACAAATCTGGAAGGACTGCAGGGCGATGTAGTGTGAACGAAGATGTCCCTTTCCGGATGGTCAGAGTAAAGGGGAATCCCCAGTGATACGCATGGTCCCGATGTCGCAGCTAGTCCAGCAAGGGCCGCAGCAGGGCTCTGTGCTGTAGGGTCGCCTTGGACAGATCAGGCAATATCTTAATGGCAGCACCATCAAAGTTAATTGTTCCCTCTGTCCAGGCCTTCAGTAGAATAATCTCCTTGTGGGTATACCGGTGCAGGTGGCAGATGACGTCTCTAGGTCTCGTTGAATCAGTTGACTTAGGGCTCAGCGCCCTGTGGACTCGGTCCAACTCAAGTGGCTCCAGAGGGATAGAGTCTAATACATGGTGGAATATGGCAACAACCGTGTCTCACAGATCCTCTGATCCAGTGGCTTCAGGGAGGCCATGGTGCCGCGGGTTGTTGTGGCGGCTCCTGTCCTCAAGATCTTTTAGGTGCAGTTGTAATTCCACCGAGTGTTCTGCTTGATGTGCCTATTCCTGCTCCACAGAGAACACCCTCCTCTCTATGGCTAACACAGAAGCCTCCCCCCATTGTAATGCAGTTGGAGAGATGCTGTACCTCTGAGTGGACCGCCTGCATCTCCTATTGGTGGGAGGAATAAGCCTTCAATGTCAGCCCTTGTGGGAAGAGCCTGGAGGAGCTCTCTAATCTCTGCATCCTCTCAGAAGGGAGCGGACACCGCCGGAAGTGAGATGGAGGCAGGTGGCTGGAAAGCCGGAGCATGAAACTGAAGCGTAGGGTGGAGCCAGGATGCCATTGGCTCCGTCTAGGATGCAGTCTCCACAACGCTGCCACCTGGATCCGCCATGCTGGGTGCCAGGAAAAAAGTGCTTGATGACAGACAGAGCCAGGGTCTTGTGAGTCTCCTGTGCCTTTCTGTACTTGGTAGGGCTCATGCCGTGTCAGACAGGTTGTCGAATGGCTGTATAACGTCAGGAGACAGGAGCTCAAGGAAAGCAGGTCCTCGCGCCGCCATGTCTAAGACATGCACTCCCGAATTTAATTTTTTTTATTTTGAATAGTATAATGAATATTTTCCTCCTGCAACTGCTGAAAGCAGACTTTCCCTCCCCTCCCTCCTGCCCACATTCAGGCTGCAGGAGGAAAATGTTCATTTCATTGTGGCCTGTAGCCGGTTACCAAATTATTTAAGTGGTCCTCGCTATTCAAAAGGTTGAGAAATTCTTCCCTAGTGGTTGTCCATCTTTCTCATTCATTGCTTGATGATGTCCCAGGGTGTATGAATACTTTTCCTGTACTGTACAAATAAGATGAGAGATTCTTGGAGTGCAGTGTAGACACAGGCCGCCCTCCCTTTCCAATTCTTTGTTTACTGTGCAAAAAAACTGAGAACTCACGGAGTCGGGTAGGTCCTCAGAAGCTTGCCAGTGTCCAATCATCTGACGGAACATGCCTATAACCCAGGGAGCATGAATACTTTGCCTGTGTCCTCTACTACACTTTAAGAGATGGAATTTACAGGTAAGTCAAAATTACTCTTTTTTTCAGTGTGGGCGTGTGTCACGGAATAATATAAACCAGCCATACTGTAAGTAAAGTAAGTTAAACCCTGTTTCTTACAATACAGAAACTAGAATATTGCTGGGCTGCCTGTTTTTCCATCCATAATCTTGATGGTCTGCATTTGCAATTTTTAATCTGGCCTACTACAAATAGGTGTGTGAACACTGTTTTTCATGTCTAGGTCAGTCTTGAGTACTAAAGTAAAGATGGTGGAGATGGATTGTTTTTTTGTGAGATGCTGTGTGAAATGACACAGGGTATTTTTTGTTTCCAAAAGCCACCTCGACCGCCTAAGAAAGGAATCACCTTTGGGAAACGCTCTAACTCCATGAAAAGGAATCCAAATGCTGTAGTCACAAAGATGGGCTGGCTGTACAAACAGGTGAGTGAAAGATTTCAAGCCATTGAAATGCACATTTCATTTGAAACAGCCAGACTGCACCTGAGACTATCATACAAAAAGGTATCAACTTATTACTTTACTCTGCTTCTGCTTCTTTATTTGTAGTGAGTGGATTTTCATGTTTACCACAATCATTGAATTTGGCAACATCCTCTTTTACTGCACTTGAAGCAGAACTATTTTTCATGTAAGCATCTAACATTTCAAGTAAAAAATGATGTGGAAGCATTGCTTGAGCATGGTGCAGTGAACTCACATCTTGAGGAGCAACTGGGCTGAACCAGGACTAACACTAGATTTCCACATAATTCTCAAGCTGAGATCAAAGTCAAGATGACAAAGAAAAGCAAGCTTCCTAAACAGTATAAAAAATTTATTTATACATCTTAGGTGTATGCCAAGTATGTCAAACTCAGCAGAACCACCACTGACTCCAAATACTTTGGAGGATGACAGACAGCTATTTTAAAGCAATGCCTGCTAAAGCGGATATGAACATTTATAGTAAACCCATCAAGAACTAGTTCCACTTGGGGAGCAAACAGGGAAAAAAGACCATACCTCTCTAGGGGCTAGTTATGGAGGAGGAGCAGCCCCTATGCAAGTCATCACTTAGCTTAAAAAACTTGTGTACAATAACATACACTGTAATGTTTCTAGCAAAACAAGGGAATGATCTACTGTACAGTCAAGTGGCTGCAGTTAATCCCCAATGCGTTTCAACCATTCAGAGGTATACGCTGGTCTTCCTCAGGGGGAAATGACCCTTTATTTGCTGAAAACACACAGTTACAACATACCCGTCCCAAGTGGCCATGACAAAATGTTGAATTTATAAAAGAAGGCAGCGAAAGCTCACTGCGTGTCATCCCCGGACGCTCCACCATCGGCCGGAAGCTTACAAGAGGCCACACTCAATCCCCTCTATATGAGAGGAGGTTGCGGTCTGTAATGTGCGTAAACTTCTGCTGGCCAAAAAGTGGACCTACTTGAGGTGTCCCCAATCCGGAAGTTGAAACCGGGGCTAGTTACTGCTGCAAATGGCAAAAATGCTGACCGGAAAAAGAGGACCCATCCGGTCAGCGTTTTTGCCAAGTAGGTCCACCTTTTGGCCAGCAGAAGTACAGTATACACACATTACAGACCACAACCTCCTCTCATATAGAGGGGATTGAGTGTGGCCTCTTGTAAGCTTCCGGCCGATGGTGGAGCGTCTGGGGGGCGGACGGTTATGACACCCAGTGAGCTTTCGCTGCCTTCTTTTATAAATTCAACATTTTGTCATGGCCACTTGGGACGGGTATGTTGTAACTGTGTGTTTTCAGCAAATAAAGGGTCATTTCCCCCTGACGAAGACCAGCGTATACCTCTGAATGGTCGAAACGCGTTGGACATTAACTGCAGCAACTTGGCTGTTCAGTATGTCATTCCCTTGTTTTGCTAGAAACATTACTGTGTATGCCTTAGTACATGTCCCATGTTCATACAACCAGAGCTCTCTTTTTAAACCCTTTATGCCAAGTAAATGTCAAGAAACTTTAAAACAAATTTCTTAGTACTTGCATCATTATTCTTGAATTAATTAAGGCTTTTTTATATCCTTACTGCCATTAAACCCTTATTGGGGGATGTTGCCACAATTCACTAATTACCAAAGGGAAGGCAGTAATTCCTTTTGGTCTCTCCTCACCAGTACCTAGTTTTCCCAGTTGTCAAAAAAAACCTTATAGAACAGTGTTTTTCAACTCCAGTCCTCAAGGCGCCCCAACAGGCCGTGTTTTCAGGATTTCCCTCAGATGAAACTCATCTGTTAATTACTAAGGCAGTGAAACTGATCAAATCACCTGCGCGAAATAATGGAAGGCCTGAAAACATGACCTGTTGGGGTGCTGTCCTGAAAATCAGAGCAGGTGGCAGAATTATTGAAATTAAGGGCCCACCTCAGGCTTTTAAACGTAGGCATCTTTAGTCACCATGCTAAATCCAAAATCTAACTTGCCTCATCCTGAACCTTGGTCATCATGATACCCATTATCAAGATAATGCAGAAGGAGCTCATAGGGATGCCAGTACGTACGATCCGATTTGACCTTGAAAGAAAATTGCAATTTTTTTTTTTTTTAAATTGTTTACAAAAGATAGAAATAAATGAATCAGCATAAAGAAATGAAAACTTTGCAGTAAAGACTCTATGGAAAAATTACTGGTATTGTATACAAATTGTAAGGCTGACCGCAGGTCAGCCTGCATTTGTAGGAGGAGTCTGGGTCACTTATAACCCAGCCTCCTCCTACTGGCTCTCACAGCATTTCCTGGGAAAGGCGTGTCGTCATTTTCGGTTCCGGTTTCGCATCGTCCGTCATTTCATAGGGGACAGGCCAGATGTTTCCCACATTTCTCAGGGGTACCACCGGGGGCCAGGTAAGTGGGGGGGCCCGGTATCCCTGCGTCTGGATGGCATTTCGGCTGGCAGGATGGGGCATACATGGGCTGACATAGTCGGGCGCTCCCTGTTGCAGCAGGACGGGGGGGGGATCGGAGCTGCAGGTGGATAGGCACGGCACACTAGACGATGCAGGGTACGGTCTGCAGTGTGCATGGAGCCATGGCTGCTTTCCGGCAACCACAGGCACTGGGCGAGTGATCAGAGCACAGCTGGGTCGGAGTTATCTGCTGACAGTCGGGAGGGGACATGAGGATGCACATACTGAGGTTGGTCTGCTTCCCAGTATTGATACTGGGGTGGTGCATACGTGTTGGTTGGGTTTTGTGTCATACCACCTGTCCAAGTGAGCTGATCTCTTCAGGCCAGCACAGGGGTCCACATGTAAGTTGCCAAACGTACAGAGCATACATCACTGTGAATCAGGGAGGGTATAGGTGGCAAGGGGCGGTGCACAGCTATGTCAGCCGGGCGGCTTGCGGGGGCACTTCTGGGACCGGGGGCACTCCTCCAGATAGTGTGGGGTCCCCCCCCCCCACCGTGAAGATGGTCCACTTGTGCTCAGCAGCAATCTGACAGGGGTCAGCCCGGTGGTCCTTGTGTATCATGCTTCCTGGCATTGCAACCCTGACATGCCCCTCCTGTCCATATCACCTAGGGAGCTCGACTGGCGGTTCATCTAGACCAGGCTGTAGGACATGACACTTGGGTTACACTCCTGGGGGGGCTTGTGCTGCATCAGGCCATGGTCATTTCATTAGCCATCCCTCGGCCCACGTTCCTGGACCTCGGTGGAGGGACACTAGGGCTCATTTCTATTCAGCATTTAAAAAAAAAATGTTTCTCAATCGTTCATTGACAGACGCAGCCTCTCATGCTTGACATGTGGGGTTTATGCAGCTTTCACTAGGAGTGGACTAGGCAGAACGAAGTTCAACGCAAAGCTGACACAGCCCCTCCCAGGGGGCAGTCCCCACTTAGCATAACCCCTCCAGCCCTGCTCAGCAACTAAGTTTTTTATGCCTAGTGCAAGGAGTAGGACCTGGCTCCCTGCTGGAATCTGCGGTTCCCCATTCTTTTCTTTTTTTTCTTTTTAAAGAATTCTGATGAAGAATACAATCAAGCAGCCGGCTGGGTGACAGGCTGGATATCCTAGATCCAGGTAGTCTCCCCAGCGCGGCCGACGGATGCAAGCTGACCCTTACCTGTACGCGGGGTCAGCCGCATCAGTCCTTGTTCCGTGCGAGGCAGCCGGCGGGTTAAACGTCCCACCAGCGCACCTAAGACCGGGCACCCCGTGTCCGTGTCATGGGTGCTGCGTGGCTGGCAGCTTCCCCCGTTTTGGCGGGGTGGCAGGACTGCTTCAGGTGGCTACCCGCTGCGCCCATCCAGAGTGGTGAGTACTTCCCCCACCCCCCCTCCGTCGGAGGGCGGGGGGATTGGGGGGGCGACGGGAAGTGTCCCCTTTTTGGGTATAGGGTTCTGCCGTTCGTCTGGTTTGCCCCCCCCCCACTCGGGTTGTAGTTCTCCCTGCCTGCGTGGGTCCCCCTGTGTGGTAGCGGCTGCCATTTGCCTGTATCCGGCCGCATGGTCGCACGGCCGCCATTTACCTGTAGCCGGCCATGTGTTATACACGGCCGCCATTTTCCTGTATCCGGCTGTGTGTTTTGCACGGCCGTCATTTTCTTGTAGCCGGCCGCATGTATGTAACGGCCACCATTTTGCGGTGGCCGGCTGCAGTGTTTGGCCTCTAGTGCCTATGGCGGCCATTTTGGTGTGGTCCACTGTATACTGATGGGCAGCCCTGCTTCTCCTGGCGCGAATACAGGCCAGAAGAGCGCTCCTGACACGAGGGGATTGAGAGCAGAGGGACAGGCAGCTACTGCAGCACAGCTCCTGGGCCGGTGAGCGAGTCCTCCTGGGAACCTTTGGGGCCCTAAGGCAGCGACTGTGGGGCGGTGTGGTACACACATATCCGGTGGGGTCATCCGGGGGGCGGGCTATGGCGGCTGAAGCTGGGGCTTCCCATCCAGGGGTCTCCGGTGGGGACCAGGCAGCGCTGGGACCGGTGGTCCCGCTGCACACTTTGATGGCCCTCCTGGAGGGATACTTCACCCAGGCAGAACCGATCCGTGACTGGGGGGTGGCGAACGAATGGCCACCTCCTCCTCCATCCTCTGGTGAGGACTCGGAGCCAGAAGGGGTCTCCGTGGTGTCGGGGCCCACCTGGAGCTGTCGGATGATGAACTTGGGGACCCCTTGGATGAAGAGGAGGAGCCCTCAGGGGCCACCGCGGCTCGCCAACGGGCTCTGGTGGGCTCATTGGTTTCAGCGGTTCGTGAGACACTGAAGCTGGGCCCGGCTGCGACTCCAGGGGCGCCATATGCTTTTGGGTCGCATAAGCCGGCCCGGACGCCCAAGGCGTTCCCCTATTTGTCGTACTTTGATCAGTTTGCTTACAAGGAGTGGCGTCGTCCTCAGGGGTCGTTCGCCATGCCCAAACGTTTTTCTGTGCGTTATCCCTTTGAGGACACCCTGTTGCAGAAGTGGAAGTCCCCGACGGTGGACCCGTCGGTGGCCCGTCTGAACAAAGCGACCACTATTCCGATGGAGGGCTCTCCATCCTTCAAGGACCCGGCCGACAGGAGGACTGAGGCGGTGTCCAAGGCCATGTTCCTGGTCGCAGGGTCGGCTATGCGGCCGACGCTGGCGTCTGCGTTAGTGGCATAGGCGCTTACGGAATGGGCGACTATTGTGTACCAGGCTTTGGTGACTCTCCAGGCTCCTCCGGAACCTGTGCAGATGGCAGACCAGCTGATCCAGGGACTTAAGTATCTCTGTGCTGCGGCACTCGACATGGCCCCCATGCTGTCAAAACTGTCCAGTGCTTGCAATCGTCATTAGACGTCTGCTTTGGCTGAGATGCTGGTCAGGAGACCAGGCATCAAAGAAGGGCCTGACGGACCTGCCTTTTGAAGGGTGTCGTCTATTTGGGGCTTCCCTCGACGAGATCATCAAGGATTACACTGGGGGGGGGGAGTACTTTTCTTCTGGAGCCCAGAAGGGGCAAGGAGCCCCGGAGCAGGGCGGGCCCTTCCTTCTCTGCGCAAAAGAGGTTTTTTTCGCGCGCCACGTACTTCGAACAAGGGTTCTCAGCCCGCCAAGGGGCCAGAAGCGTCCCTGGCAGCGTAAGTCCGAAAAGGCGGAGGAAAAGTCCTCCGCCGCATGATAGGTCGCCCCCACCCGCGGTTCGGGTGGGGGGATAGCTCTTACGGTTCACGGACCGGTGGATCTCGCGCATCTTGGATCTCTGGGTGCGCGAGGTGGTTTCGTCCGGGTACAAGATAGAGTTCCGTACCCAACCCCCGGTTCTTTGCCTCCAATCTGAGGCTTCCCCCGAAACGGCTGCAGGCCCTGTTCGAGGCCGTGCGCGTCCTGCTCCATCAGGGGGGTGATTGTCCCGGTTCCTGCTTCAGAACGTTTTTTATTCCAATCTTTTTTGTAGTTCCGAAAAAAGACAGGGTCAGGCCTGTCTTGGACCTGAAGGCCCTCAACTTCTTTGTGAGGGCGCGGAGATTCAGAATGGAATCTGTCCGCTCTGTGGTGGCGGCCCTTCGGCACGGAGACTTCTTGGCCTCCCTGGACATCAGACGCGTATTTACCCATATGTGTGCACCACCAGCCCTTCCTGCGCTTTGCGGTGGGGGATCTCCACTACCAGTTTGTGGCCCTCCCATTTGGTCTGGCCTCAGCCCTTAGGGTTTTCACCAAGCTCCTGGCCTCGGTGCTGGCAGTAGTGGCATATCTCGACGACCTCCTCCTGCGGGCGGAGTCAGCCTCCGCCTTGTCGGTCAGTCTGGCCATCACCCTTGGTTTCCTGCAGGACTTCGGCTGGGTGATCAACCTTCCGAAGTCGGTGCTGGCTCCATCGCGCTGGTTGGAATACTTAAGCTTGGTCCTGGATACGGAGCGGGCAAAGGTGTTTCTCCCTGCAGCCAAGGCCTTAACACTCCAGGGGGTGGTGCGGGCCCTGCTGTCTCATTGGAGGTCCTCTCTCAGATTTTGCATGCGGGTGTTGGGGCTGATGGTATCCTCCTTCGAGGCGGTGCCTTATGCCCAGAGTCACACCCGGCTCCTGCAATGGGCAATCCTGCTGCAGTGGGACAAGTCTGCACTCTCCCTGGATCGGGTGATCAGTTTGGATCACCGGACTCGAAGCTCCCTCACCTGGTGGCTACGGGCCCCGACCTTGGAGCGGGGGAAGTCGTTTCTTCCCATGGACTGGACGGTGATCACAACAGATGCCAGCCTATACGGCTGGGGAGGGGTCCTGGGGAGGTTGTCAACCCAGGGCCGCTGGTCTCAGGAAGAGTCCCGTCTCCCGATCAATGTGCTGGAACTGCGAGCGATCAGGCTTTGCCTCTCCTACTGGTCAGGGAGGTTGCACGGGCGTCCTGTTCGGGTCCAGTCAGACAACGGCTGTGGCTTACATGAACCATCAGGGCGGAACGAGCGCGGCAGAAGTGGCCCGCATTCTGCGGTGGGCAGAGCTTCACGTGCTGGCAATCTCCGCCGTTCACATCCCGGGCATAGAGAACTGGCAGGCGGACTATCTCAGTCGCCAGAAGCTGGATCAGGGAGAGTGGTCCCTGCATCCGGAGGTGTTCCGCCAGATTTGTCAAAAGTGGGGCACGCCAGACATGGATCTCCTGGCATCCCGGCTTAACCGAAAGGTGCAGGCCTTCGTGAGCAGAACAAGGGGTCCACTGGCAGACGCTGCGGATGCCCTCGTGGCTCCGTGGTCTCTGTACCGGCTGCTCTATGCCTTCCCTCCACTTCCGTTATTTCCGCGCCTGCTGCGCAGGATAGAGGCAGAAGGGATTCCAACCATTCTGGTAGCGCCAGATTGGCCTCGCCGTCCTTGGTACGCGAGGACCTGCTCTCACAGGGGCCCATCTTGCACCCTTCTTTACCCTCGCTGGCTTTAACGACCTGGCTATTGAGTCCCAGGTGTTAAAAGATAGGGGACTCTCTGAGTCTGTCATTCCCACTATGCTCAAGGCACGTAAGGCCACTTCGCGGAAGATCTATCTCCGCATATGGAAGGCTTACATTGCTTGGTGCAAGGCGGGGGGTTGGAACCCCCATTCTTTCTGGGTGGCGCGGGTGCTGGCCTTCCTTCAGCAAGGCCTAGATCACAAGTTGGCATTGAGCACGCTTAAGGGGCAGATTTCTGCCCTGGCGATTCTTTTTCAGCGTCCCTTGGCGACGCATTCCCTGATTCGTACCTTTGTCCAGGGGGTTTGTCATGTCTCTCCCCAGGTACGGTGCCTTGGGTCCTTTCTGTGCTCCAGAAGCCGCCTTTCGAAAATATCAGGGAAATTTCCCTGCAACTACTCTTGCAGAAAGTGGCCTTTCTGGTGGCTATTACATCCGCTAGGCGGGTGTCTGAGCTGGCGGCTCTGTCCTGTAGGTCTCCGTACTTGGTCATGCACAGGGACAAGGCGGTTTTGCGCCCCTCTCCCTCCTTCTTACCGAAGGTGGTCTCTTCATTGCACATCAATGAGGACATTGTCCTCCCTTCTCTGTGTCCACGCCCGTCTTATCCTAAGGAGGTTGCCTTGCACTCCCTGGATGTGGTTAGGGCTTTGCGGATGTATCTGGCAGCCACGGCCTCGTTTCGGAGGTCCGATTCGCTTTTTGTCGCGGTGGATGGCCTGCGCAAGGTGATGGCGGCCTCGTTGGCCACCATTTCCCGTTGGATACGTCAGAAGGTGACTCGTGCGTATGCTGTTCGGGGCCAGGAGCCCCCCTTTCCGGTCACAGCTCACTCTACCAGGGTGATTAGTACTTCCTGGGCTTTCCGATAACAGGCGTCGGTTTCTCAGGTGTGCAAGGCGGCCACTTGGACCTCGGTGCACACTTTTTCCAAGTTTTACAGAGTTGATGTTGCAGCTTCTGCTGATGCTTTCGGCCGCAAAGTTTTGCAGGCTGTGGTGTGAGGCGCGTCTGGCACCTCCCGGAGAACTGTTTTGTTGGGTACTGTTGTTCTTGTTGCCCACCCCTCGTTGTGACACTGCTTTGGGACATCCCAACATGTCAAGCATGAGAGGCTGTGTCTGTCAATGAACGATTGAGAAAATAGGATTTTTTGACTTACTGTAAAATCCTTTTCTCTGAGTTTATTGACAGACGCAGCACCCACCCCTCTTTGAGTTTGTACTGCTTGCTACGAACTGAGTTGCTGAGCAGGGCTGGAGGGGTAATGCTAAATGAGGACTGCCCCCTGGGAGGGGCTGTGTCTGCTTTGAGTTGAACTTCATTCTGCCTAGTCCACTCCTAGTGAAAGCTGCATAAACCCCACATGTCAAGCATGAGAGGCTGCGTCTGTCAATGAACGCAGAGAAAAGGATTTTACGGTAAGTCAAAAAATCATATTTTTCATTACATCCAGCATTTCTGATAGGGGGAATTTTTTCTCTCTTGTTCGCACTAGCTCAGCTTTCCTTCCGCCCACATAGGGCCACGGAGGAAGGAGCAGCACATAATTTTCATTAAAAAAATGTGTTTTCATTTCATCCGGCATTTCGGGTAGGGGGAATTTTTTTGCTCTTGTTCGCACCAGTTCAGCTTTCCTTCCGCCCACATAGGGCCACGGAGGAAGGAGCAGCGCATCATTTCATTAAAAAAAAAAATATATATATAGCGGTTCTTCAGGTTCCCGTGGCAACCCTCTGGCTACTGCACTGGGCGGGTTGCACTCTCTCCAGGGGATCACACCACAGCCAGACTCAACATGTCAGCTAGGCGGCTTGCGGGAACAGGTGCTCCCCTCCTGTCAGTGTGGGGTACTCCACCAGGCCCCCCCCCCCCCAGACAGGATAGTTAGTCCACACGGTGTTCGGCCGCATCCTGCCAGGGGTCAGTCCCTGCGGGCCGTGCAGGACACGTTCTCTTGCAATGCACTTCCGGCATGCTCCTCCTGCTACCATATGTCACCTGGGGTGGTCTTTTTTGGCGGCACATCATCTTGCACAAGGGCAGTAGGTTGTTTCAGATGGGCCCACATTCTGGGGGCTTAGTGTTGTATCAGGCCACGGACATTTATGGGTCGTTACTCGGCCCACGCTCCGGGATCACAGTGGAGGGACTCGTGTGCTATGTGCACATACAAATACAGCATTTTGAAAAAAATATATATAAAATCCAGCAGCTTGTATGGGGAATTCTTTGCTCTTGCTTATTGGTACGGCTCTCCTTCCGCTCACGCCGGGCCTCGGAGGAAGGAGCAGCACACCATTCCCATTCCCCCCCCTCCCCCCCAGGTAGAATGTTCAGTCTGCTTGGCAACCTGCCAGGGGTCAGCCCTGTGGGCCATGCAGGAAACACACCCTTGCCATGCACCTCTGACATGTTCCCCCAGTTGCAGGTTACCGGAGGAGGTTGCTGGCGGGCATCTTACATGCAGTAGGACCTTACAGATGGGTCCACACTCGTGGAGCTTGTGCCGCATCAGGCCACGGACATTTCATTAGCCATCCTTCGGCCCACGTTTCGGGGCCACAGGGGGAGGGGTACATGGGTTCATTTCAATTCAGCATTTCTTTTTCCAAAAAAAAAAAAATAATAATAATAATAATATCAAAGGAAGGGGGGGACAGGTTGCTCATGCCGGGCAGTTCAGGGTAAGGTTACTACAGTAAGCTTCATGCGGCAACAGGTAACTTACCACAGGGTATTCTTCCATTTCATACAGCACAGCTCGTAGGGGGGATTCTTTGGTCTTGCTGGTACAGCTCTCCTTCCGCCCACTAGGGCCACGGTGGAAGGAGTAGCACATCATTTAAAAAAAAAAATTGCACTCAGCCTCACGTGGCAACTAGTATCTTACCATGTCAAGTGCTCACTTTCATTTCTGCCAGCATAGCTTGTAGGGGTATTACTTTCTGGTATTCAACTTTTTGGCTCTCCTTCCGCCCAGACCAGGGCCACGGAGGAAGGAGCAGCATATCATTCCAACTATAAAAAAAAGAAAGTTTCCCTGGGTCAAGGTATCAGGTTGTAGCTTCTTATTTTGTTCCCTTTCTTAGTTTACCATTCACCAAGCTCAAGCGAACATCTGCAGCTTGCCCAGTCAGTAGACAGGTTGGGGAGTGTTACTCAGTACACCCTACACTCAGAAGCGTCCTTTTTATCTCAGAGTCGTGCTACTCTAGTTCTATGGTCACCTCCGGGCTAGAGCTAAGGGCCAGGGTGGAAGCTTTGGAAAGTCGTCCGCACACGGTGCTGGATGGGGCGGCTTTTCGGAGGCCCTGGCACTCCAGCGGTGCCAAGTAGTGCATTTGCTTTATCAGGTACCAGTATAGGTTCTCCCTCGGTCACTCCAGCGCATTATATCCCAGCAAATATCAAGAAGGACATACTGGAAGGGAAAGACGATAATAGGTCTTGACTAAGCCAGGTGAATGTTCCCTTGCCATGGGCCTAGTTGGCAGAGCACCCTTCTTCCACCATCAGGGAATTTTTTGATCTCAGGTTTTGCTACGGGCTTTCACATCAGTTTCGTTGCCCTTCCGCAAGCAGTCTTCGATGCCCTAACCTACAATCCCATAGTGGTAACGTGGATGCATTTTTGCAATCGGAAGTCAACAAGGGGTTCGTGATAGGCCTATTTCCAAAACCACCTTTTTGACAGCTGGGGGGTTAGTCCGATCGGGGTATCTAAAGGCAATTTTAACAATAAACTTAGTTTGGCTACGGCTTGTCAGCCTCTCATTCTTCATAAGGTCATCCGCCTTATTTGAGTTTTATCCTATAGTAGCTGCCGCTCAGGTCTGGGGTCACTTGTGGGTCGGACAAACAGTTAATGTCTTCACAGACAATGTATCTGCCATTAAAATTATCAACAAGGGCAGATCTAAATCTTTAGTAATCATGGCCTTCCTACGCAGGTTGACTTGGCTCTCACTTCAAGGGAATTTTCATGTCAATTGTGTTTTTGTAAGAGGCGTAGAGAACATGGCGGCTGACACATTATCACGCTTTAATTACTCATTATTTTTCAACAGGTCCCAGAGGCAGACCAGTGGGCCACCCCGTGTCCGGGTTACTCCCCTGCTCAGGATGGATTGAGTCTTTTTCAGGCCGGGGCCAGGGAGCTGATCACTAATTCTTTCTTAGCGAATACTTGGAAAGCATATGACACAGCTTGTCAGGCTTTTCAATCTTTTCAGCGCAGTTTCCTCAATCAGACCGGTTCAGTATATTCTAGTGTTTATTTCTTTTGCCACTTTAAGTCAATGCTATCTTTCTCTACCATCAGAACCTACGTGGCAGGAATCCAACATTTCAGGTCAATGCAGCACCCGAACAAACCTACCCTGTTTGCTGTGCATCCCATTAGGGCCATTCTAAAAGGGATACAGGAAAGCAGTCCGCCAACTCTAGTCGGCAGACGCCCGGTTACAGGGCAACTATTTCGCATGTCAGACATACTCTCTACGGCACCGTTTGGGATACAAGCTGATCTGGTTATCAAAGCTGCCATGTATCTAGCTTCTATGGATTCTTAGGCCAAGCAAATTTTCAGTTTCAGGCCCGCAGTCCCGTCCTGTGTTGATCAAGCACTTAACAAGACACCGGGGTCATTTTAGGCTGCACTTAGGGACATGCAAGACAAGTCAAATGGGTCCCGGAACAGATATTAGATACTTTGAAATGAACACGGTCTGGTGTCCAGTCAAGGTTGGATGCCTTAATGTCGCAGCTGAAGGGGGAATGCAAAGATGGCCATTACTACCGTTTCCCAGGTCTCCACTCTCGACCACACAGTTTGTAAAACATGTTTGCTTTTGCTGTCGAGATTGGGGGTAAACCCCAAATAATACACAGGTCACTCCTATAGGATTGGTGCTGCCTCAGCGGCTCCAAAGCAAGGAGTCCCGCACACATCATTAGGAAACTAGGCAGGTGGAAGTCCTTTTGCTATGCTAGGTATATACCTGAAACTTTTGTCGAAATGTCAAGGGCTTTCACTCGGTTGGTAGATTAAACATTGTATTTGCTATTATAAAGGGCTATATTTCTTGCATCCTATCTGTTCATTTTTGCCCCCTTAAGTCATACTGACCTTGTGACCACGGCGCACCTCAGGTCACTGTCCAGGCACTATGTCATTCCATTTCCCAGACACCTTTAAAGATTCCGAGTACAAATTGTAAGGCTGACCGCAGGTCAGCCTGCATTTGTAGGAGGAGTCTGGGTTACTTATAACCCAGCCTCCTCCTACTGGCTCACACGGCATTTCCTGGGAAAGTTTTCCCACCCTCCCGTCCCCTATTTTATGGTTCATATTCACTATCATTCTAATTGGGTATGCCCCCTTAACTGGTTCCACACTGCGCGCAGTATATTTACTGCGGCAGTGTGGACGCCGGGCGCGAATCGCCGTAAAAAGGCGGCGATCTGCGGGTGGCCGCTAGGCGGTGTGCGCGCGCACCCGCCGCACTCCAGAGGAGTGTGCCCGCGGCTCGGGCGGACCCGATGTCCGCCGGCGAGCCACGATGAGCGGCCACAGCCAAAGAGCGGGGAACCGCCGATGTAAACACGGCGGTTCCCCGCTCTGTTAGTGCAGGCATAGGAGATCTACTGATCCCTGTCACTGGGATCAGTTAGATCTCCTATGCCCATGTTAGCCCAGCCCCCCCACAGTAAGAACACACCCAGGGAACATAGTTAACCCCTAGCTCCCCCCCAGGTTAACCCCTTCACTGCCAATGACATTTATACAGTAATAAGTGGACATTTACATTTCTGATCGCTGAATAAATGTCATTGGTCCCAAAAAAGTGTCAAAAATATCCGACATGTCCGCCGCAATATCGCAGTACCGCTAAAAATCGCAGATCGCCGCCATTACTAGTAAAAAACTTCTGCGCAAACCAATCAATAAACGCCGATTGCGATTTTTTTTTTATCACAAATATGAGGAAGAATATAAATCGGCCAAAACCGATGAAAAAAATTGTTTTTTTTTATATTTTTTTTTTGGATTTGTATTTTAGCAAAAAGTAAGAAAAACTGTTTTTTTGCAAAATTGTCGCTCTTTTTTTGTTTATAGCGGCGATCAGAAATGACGCAGAGGGGATGAAATACCACCAAAAGAAAGCTCTATTTGTGGGAAAAAAAGGACGCAAATTTTGAAAAAAGGGTGTTTATCTCGAAAGAAAACCACCATAAAGTAGGGGAGACGCAGTAAAGACTAGCGGCGATATTTGTTTTTTTCTCGCTGTTAAAACGTTTTTTTGTCAAAAAGAATGAAAAACGATTTTATGTTTAGGTTTTTTTTTTATATTTTTTTTTGTTAAAAAAAGTAGCCAAAACCGGCTAAATATAAGAAGGAGTATAAACACTATTTTTTTTTTAGCGTTAGCCGCAAATAACTAACCAAACGCGTCTTCAAAAAATGATCATTACCGCCGCTAGACGCTAAAAATCGCCATGACGCTATAACGCCGCCTGTACAGCCTATAAAAACTGTGAAAAA